>JASEVX010000003.1:67776256-67847275 GCA_031761405.1 Serripes groenlandicus
TTCTTTTGCAACAATGTTTTCAATTCTGTACAATCAATTTTGCTTTCATTCATACATGTATTCATGATGACGATTTACCATTTGTTTTAGCCTAGATGGTTTGAAAGTCGTCTGCTGCAGATTTGTTGTTTGTGGGAAAGGGTAATTCAAGATCTGTTCAGTCAGATTATACATTCAAACAGACTATAGAGAACTCAATAGTCAGTAGTTAACTTGTCTTTTCCCAACAATATCTCTCTTAAGACCCAACTAAATAGTAGTATGTGTGTACTCAAAAGCATCGTCATAACGAGACAATTCTTTTGAGTACCCACAACATACAGTTTGATAGTCAAATAAGGGTTTTGGAACCTGAAATATGCGCCTTTTTTCTAGAGCGTCCTGTACATATTTAAATTATATGTCATGGATGGGAAGGTTCATCTATCTCATTTGCATTGAATATGTCATGGTTGTTAATTATTTTACTTAACCCTTTCCCTCATACGACAATTCTGCAGCAGACGTCTTTGAACTTATTTTGTCAAAACATAGAAAATCTCCATAGTTGAATGGATAACCTATGACAAAAACTGAAAAACATTGTGGCAAAACGAGAAATTGCACATTTTGTGCAATTTCTACTTTTGTCACTATGTTTTCAAAAAGCTGTCTGCTGCAGAGGCAACAGAAAGCGTCTATATGAGGGAAAGGGTTAAGCAAAGCTGAATTGTTAACCTTTCACTCACACATCTGCAGTAGACAGCTTTTGAAAAGATTGCGGCAAATAGAGTTATTTGACAAATTAATGTCTTGTCATTCTTTCATCCTGTGTTTGTCAACATAGTGTTTTTGTCAATTCAACTTAACCCTTTCCCTCATATAGACGCTTTCTGACGCCTCTGCAGCAGACGGCTTTTTGAAAACATAGTAACAAAAGAAGAATTGCACAAAACGTGCAATTTCTACTTTAGCCACAATGCTTTCCACTTTTTGTCATAGGTTATCCATTCAATTATAGAGATTTTCCATTATTTGACAAGATACGTTCAAAGTCGTCTGCTGCAGAATTGTCATATGAGGGAAAGGGTTAATTAAATCATTACATGTGATTCAATACAAAAAGATTTATGAGAGTGAAACATTTACCTGATATGCAAACTTTTTTGAGTCATGTGATTTGAAAACATATCAGGATATAAATATATCACACCTGTCCTGGAAAACAGAATTGAAACCACCAGTAGGAGAATGACCTTATTTTGAGTCAACTTTCATTTTCGCCATGTCCAACAAAGGCAAAACACTGATAGTCTGTATCAAAAAGATTAACCCTTTCCCACATACAACAATTCTGCAGCAGACGACTTTGAACATATTTACTTATAATTTAGTAAAAAAAACACAAAAACAAGATGTGTTTGTGAAACACTGATGCCCCCGAATGGCAACATCTAGGTCAAAGGTCAAGGTCGCAAGGTCAAAAAAGGTCATGTCACAAGGAATACACATGTGAAATATGGTAGCATTACCTGTTATGGTTCAAAAGTAGTGGTCAAGGTTAAAGTTTTTTTCGACAGACAGACAGACAGACAGGCCAAAAACTAGAAGCCCACCGAATCGGTGATTCCGGGGGCATAAAAATTATTATTGAATGGATAACCTAAATGGATGACTAAAATGGCAAAACATTGTGGCAAAAGGAGAAATTGCTCGTTTTGAGCAATTTCTTCTTTTGTCACTATGTTTTCAAAAAGCCGTCTGCTGCAGAGGCGTCAGAAAGAGTCCCTATATATGAGGGAAAGGATTAACCCTTTCCCGCATACATCAAGTCTGCAGCAGACCCAATTGAAAACATCTACACAAAAATAAAGCAAATAAATGAAAGTAATATTATTGAATAGATTTGATAACATTGTCCCAAAAAGAGAAATTGCTTCGAATGATAAGTTTCTCCAGTTGCCACAATGATTTCAAAAGTAATCTGCTGATGATGATTAACTTTCTGTGGGGACAAGCAAATGATGACTGAGTCGAAGCTCTAGATACGGGGCGTTTTGCATGTTAAAAAATCCTTATTTGACCATTCAACCCTATGTTGTTGGTACTCAAAAGAATCGTCTCAATGAGACGATTCTTTTGAGTACCAACAACATAGGGATTGGTTGGATAATAATGAGAGATATTGTGAGAAAAGACCAGTTTACTGCTCCTTATTTAGTCGTCTGAAGACTACATAGAGACTGAAGGTACTTTTAAACAAGGGGAGTACAAAAATAACATGGTAAAAATTTAAGACTATATAGTCTTCTGATGAAGATGGGTCAAAACGTGCATGTAACTGTGAAAGAAGAGTTAACCCATTCCCTCTTAGGCTCTCATAATAAATCTTCAGTAGACCTCTTTGAAAACATCTAGAGATTATGGGAAAAGAAGTAAATTTACTTATTGAAAAGAGTTGAAATCATCGTGGCAAAAAGGAAAAACTCTCCTCATGAGCAATCATTCCTTTTGCCACAATGTTTTCGAAACTTTTCTGCTGCAGATTAACCCTTTTCCACATGTAGACGCTTTCTGACCCCTCTGCAGCAAATGACTTTTGAAAACATTGTGACAAAAGGAGAAGTTGCTCACAACAAGCAATTTTTCCTTTTGCCGCAAAGTTTTCAATTATTTTCAGTAATTATACATTTATTTTCAGAGATTTTCCTTATTTATTTGCAGATTCCTGAGAAAGTGTCTGTATGTGGGAAAGGGTTAAGGAATAAAGACATCCTTTTGCCAAAAAAAAATCAAAACTGCTGCAGATTGTCAGAAAGTGTCCGTGTGTAGGATAGGGTTAACTTTTTCCCACATGTAGTCAATTTCTAACGCTCTGCAACAGACGATTTTTGAAAACATTGTGACAAAAGGAGAAATGGCTTAAAATGAACTCTTTTCAGTAATTATACCTTCATTTCCAGAGATTTTCAAAGTCGTCTACTGCAGATATGTCGTATGTGGGAAAGGGGCAAAGAATAAAGACAGGACCCAATGCATACACACCTGGTTTAGTCATTGTTGCTTCCGTTGTATACATCTTATTAACTAGTACACTCGCAGCACGTCCTGCCATCTTACATCCACCATAGTTTCTTGGACTTGTAACCAACCGCATATAAGACCGAAGACCAAGTCTAGCCAGCATTTTGTAGACTTTAGTTTATATGCTCAGTTTATTATCCTTTGTAACTGTAGAGATGTAGAAAATACTGAACTGACGAATTGACAATTTTCTCCATATAACAGCCGATATTACGGAATTGATTGACTGACAACCAGCAAACTAATTTACTCCATATAACAGCCGATATTACAAGATAAGGACACTCTAACATCCTTATTTGACCTCCAAAACCTATGTTGTGGGTACTCAAAAGAATCGTCTCACTGAGACGATTCTTTTGAGTACCCACAACATAGGTTTTAATGAATGCTAAGAGAGATATTATATAAGAAAGACCTATTTACTCCTCCTTATCTAGTCGTCTGTCTGAGCTATCTCTTTCCTTGATACAGACAACATCTGAAACCTTATGCAGAGTTATTGCTCAATAAGAAAAATTTCTCATTTTCACATAATGTTTTCAACCTTCTATTAAACAACTTACAATTACTGAACTAGATAGAGGACCACGATGGTCCTATATCGCTCACCTGATTTAAAAGAACTCAAACAATTTTCTAAGTTCTTGCTCTATACCTATATACCTCTGCCTCTGGTGGACATGTTTTTCAGTGGATTAGAATAATTTGAACAAAAGTAGTGGAGCATCACCAAAGGAACATTTGTACTAAATTACTTTCAAATGGGGACAGTATACATACGAGGAAACCAAACTGTGTTCACTGGCAGCCATGATTTTTGATGGGTCACAATAAATTTTTTGTTGCCAAGCACCCAAGGAGCATTTGTGAAATATATTTTCAAATTGGGCATGTGCTTTTTGAAAAAGTCTTCACTATAAGCACATTAGTGGGAAAAAAAGTCCCGCCCACTGGGGGGGCCATGTTTTTCAATGAATCAGAATAATTTGAACTAACTTGGTTGAGGGTCGCTCGGTCACCCAAGGAAGATTAGTGCCATATTATTTTCAAATTGTGGCAGGACTTTTGGACAAAAAGGTTATAAAATTTGTGATTTTGTCCCCCACTGAATTCTTTATTGTGTCTGCTGATGGAAGTGGGTTTGGGTAGTTAACCCTTTCCCTCATACGACAATTCTGCGGCAGACGACTTTGAACGTATTTTATCAAAACACAGAAAACCTCTATAATTAAATGGATAACCTATGACAAAAAGTGGAAAACATTGTGACAAAAGGAGAAATTGCTCGTTTTGAGCAATTTCTTCTTTTGTCACTATGTTTTCAAAAAGCTGTCTGCTGCAGAGGCGTCAGAAAGCGTCTATATTCATGAGGGAAAGGGTTAATAAATGCCAGAATTATTTTGTTCAAATAATAACTAAACAGTGCCATGTTATGACTTTTCTGATTATGAGGTCTTTTCATATTACCACAGAAAACGGAGTGTAACTTGTAAGTGTGGTATAAGTTAAAACTGTCAATAGGGGGCGTAATCACACTTGTAAATTTGGTAAAATTTGGTAAATGATCGATTATCATATACATAATGACACTGCCTTATTAACATAGTAATATTATGTACCAACTATTCAACCACAGCAATGCAAGTAACACATTTCTACAGTACACAGTGGATTAGCCGAATTGTTGTCAATTGACCACAATATAGCGGCAACCAAAGTTCTAGATAGAATACAATTCTTTAAACGATTTGACAAGAAGACCACCCAAGGAACATTCCTATGAAAGTTGGGCAAGTGGTTTCAGAGGAATAGTTGTTTAATCCTTTCCCTCATATAGACGCTTTCTGACGCCTCTGCAGCAGACGGCTTTTTGAAAACATAGTGACATTTTTTTAAGGAAGAAATTGCACAAGACGTGCAATTTCTCCTTTTGCCACAATGTTTTCCACTTTTTGTCATACGTTATCCATTCAATTATGGAGATTTTCTATGTTTTGACAAGATAAGTTCAAAGTCATCTGCTGCAAAATTGTTGTATGAGGGAAAGGGTTAAGGAAATTGTGTACAGACGGACCAAATGAGCCATCACAATAGCTCACTCTGAACTTCGGGATCAGATGAGCTAAAAACAGAACATTCATCACATCAGGAAAATGTCAATTAACCCTTTCCAACATACACCAAATCTACAGTAGACGACTTTGAAAACATACCCGAAAACAATTGGAAACGCCCTTTAAATGAAAGTACATTAAATTAATTGGATCGAGTTGAAAACATGGTGGCAAAAGGATAAATTGCTCGTTTTGAGCAATTTCTTCTTTTGTTACCAAGTTTTCAAAAGGCTGTCTACCGCAGAGCTAGGCGCCAGTAAGCGTTTATATGAGGGAAAGGGTTAATCATGTTGCCTTTCGCCCTTTGAGAAGATATCAAATTTGACATATGACAAATAAATTATTAGATAAACTTGTGCAATGTGCTCATTGATAGACCAACCTAGCATCATTTTTAACAGATGTAGATTCAGATGAACCTGCATTATCAGGCTATCTGATCTGAATCTACAATGTTTGCAAATTAGTCACAAACATGACAAAAACTATAAAAGTTACAGTAGACATGCTTTGAATAGCATGTATGTGGTGGACGGACATTTTGGCCAACGGATGTTTTGGCCCGGACGTTTCGTCCTAGGACTTTTTGGCCTAGACCTTTTGGCCAGCCATGTTTTTTAGATTGGATCTTTTGGCCAAATCACTATTTTCCCTGCTATAACTCTATTAAAATAAGAAACGTATTTTTAATCCAAACTACAATGTTGTTATCTGTTATCTTATCATCTGTCTAACATATAACTTTTTTTCACACTACATTATTGTTATCTATTTTTAAATTAACAGTTTAAAGAAAACAACAACGATTACATTTTTTACAGTTTTTGTAATGTAATAATTGTCTCAATTTGATAAAATTATTATTTAGTACTACATGTAGTTACTCAGATAGTCATTAAAGGTTTTCATTGCAAACATAAATAAAGAAATTATACCAGTTAACTACAAGGTAAAGAAGATCAAAAAACATAATCTCAATTTATATAACTCAGTGTTGCAGTAATGAGAATATAAACAGTTTTCCAAATCCATCATTTCATAGAACTATTCTAATCTATTTACAATTGGAGATCATCTATACGAAAACAATCTAACACACTTAATTTCTCTTTTCCCACAATGTTTTCAAATTTGTTCACAATACCTTCTTTTTTTTAAATAAAATAATGAAAACACTTCTTATTTTAGATATAGAGATAAACTGTTAATAAATATTAAATGAAATAAAAATTTGTCTTGATATAACTGGCTTCTAAACCTGTCTGGCCAAAAAATCCTAGGACGAATCATTCGGGCCAAAACATCCGTTGGCCAAATCGTCCTACATTCCATGAAGTTACAGTAGACTGGTTTTGAATAGCATGGATGTATATATAGGCCAATCTTAACATTTTCCCACATGAAGATACTTTTGAAGAATCTGCAGCATACCTTTTGAAAACATTGTGGCAAAGGAAGAAATTGCTAATAATGACCAATTTCTTCTTTAGCCATATTTTATGTTTAGATTATGTCATAGTTTAGCCTAAATGTTTTCAAAGTCGTCTACTGTAAATAGGAAGATGTGATAAAGGGTAAAATATACACTTGACAAACAACCTAACCAGATACTTAACCCTTTCCAAATTGTAGACACATTCCAGCGCATTTTGCAGCAGACGACTTTTAAAAATATTTTGAAAAAAAACCAGAAATTGCTCAAAAAACAAGCAATTTCACCTTTTGCCACAATGTTTTTCAACTTCTTTCAGTTATTGAGCTTTCATTTATAGAGATTTCCCATGTTTTCAAAGTCGTCTGCTGCAAAATTGTTGTATGTGGGAAAGGGTTACCAGGCAAGTGCTTGTTTAACCCTTTCCCTCATATAGACGCTTTCTGACGCCTCTACAGCAGACAGCTTTTTGAAAACATAGTGACAAGAGAAGAAATTGCACAGAACGTGCAATTTCTCCTTTTGCCACAATGTTTTCCCCTTTTTGTCATAGGTTATCCATTCAATTATGGAGATTTTCTATTTTTTGACAAAATACGTTCAAAGTCGTCTGCTGCAGATTTGTGTCCCTGCAGGCAGAGACTTTCTATACTAACCCAGAGACGTAGATACGATCTTATCTACATCCCTGACTAACCCAACTTTACTAGAGATCTTCCTGGGCAATTGCACAAATATGTTTAATTTCAAAGAGTGATCATTCATATAGACAGGGACGTAGATAAGATAAAATATTTTAATACACTACAGGTTTTGATAATATGTTATCCTTATGAAAAATGTCAGTCTATTAATTTTTGGAAAAAAAAATTATGATTCAGAAATCCCAATATCTGTGTTTTTTAAATAAGTCAATGTTCAAAATACAAAGAAATTCCAGTTGTTCATTGTATCTTTAACTTTATTTGAAATGTTACGCTTTCAGAATATGTATGTTTTGTTTATGTGCCAAATGTGAAGTTTTATTTGCTACAAAATGTGAAAATTTGGACAATTTTTTTTCTATGTGTGATATTTTAACCAGATAAGAGGTGTACAGGTGGAGTTGCCTATCCCTCTTATTAGTCGCCGGGCAGAAGCCCGCGACTTCTACTTTTAATAGGTTTTCTGAAATCACATGGGAGGGGGGATTATTATTAGAAAGAAACACATTTAGATGTCTTGAACATATTACAATTGTGTTTGATTAAAAACACTAAGTAATGACACATCTAAAATGAAATAAATATTCCAATGTTTTAGGTATTTTCAGTTTCTTTATTTTGACTCGCATTTATGTTTTTTTGTTTTATTTACGAATACAAAACAGTCCCTATTAGCTAGACTGGTATACTTTATTTTACACTATATACTACATGTAATCAAAAGGCGATAACTACAAACCTTTACGTCGCAGTCTAATCTGTTTACTTATGCGCACCTGCGTGACTCGCGAATACCAACTGCGTAGATCAATCTATCTCCTTTGCAGAGAGCCGCTCTTTACACTCACTTACAAATAGTCAATTATAGGTGATTTAAAATGTTTATTTGGTTCGAAACAAATGAAGAAAAGAACAAACCGAGATAAAACTGGTTTTAATGGAAAAATGTCTTTGAACGAACACTCTCTGCCTATAAAGAGAGTTTCAAGAACGACACCTCTGCGAATAAGAAAAAAATCGGGTCTTTCGTACAAAATTATTTCGTCCTTGACAATTTTAAATGTGTCATCCCTAAAGGCATATTGCTTCCGATCTGCATATTGTTATGCATCATTGACACAAGGGCGCTCATCATAATATAATTTTAAAACATTAGTAGTTTGTTATTTTTTATTTTAAAAAAGGAAGGAAAGAATTAAAATAAATTAACATGTTGTAGGGCTAAGTTTATGTTCGAAACTAAGTTTAAATTATACAACAATTTCAATGAGATTTAACTGTTTAGTTGATATTATATTTCGAAGGTGGTCTAATTTATAAATATTGGACTACATTTCAACATTTGTTAAAGTATGATATAATTAGGATGCAAAGCTAATATCATTTTGAGAAAAAGAGAAAACTCATGTCTTCAGCGATTTAACCCTTATCTCATTGTTTTAAAAGTAGATTGCTGCAAAGGTGTCCACTGTTGACTTTAAAAGAGGAAAGGTAAAATGACGTGCTATTGCATGCAAATCCTAAATTGTCTGTTTTGTGGTTTTATTGAAAAATAATAAAATTCAAATATTCTGACAAACATCTTGAAAAGTGTATGTGGAATTCACAAATCTTATAATTATTCCTTAATGAAAGCACTGTATACATACTAAGACTAATGATTAGCAAGATTACTCATTTCATTGTTTATGATCAATAATTAGTTGGTTGTGTGTATGGTCAACCTACTTTGCAATGGAGATTGATCATAAACAATGAAAGGCTTCAATTATCATTCACTTCGTTGACAAAACAATGCAAGTTATGATACATTTTCACTTGACCCCACCCCTGATATTCCAATATGCCCCTCAGTTGATAACTGTTTATTCAACTACTATAATGTTAGTGTTATGCATAACTGCACTATGGATATCCGGCGACATTGATGCGTTGCATCAATTTTCTCTTGTCTACATCCTGATATAGATAAAGTGTGATCTTTCATATCTATAGATTAGTCTCAATATATCGCCCTTACATATTGCATTGTAGGATACAAAGTCAAACTATGATATAAAATCGCATTCCTATTACAGAAACCTGGGCTAATCTATAGATAAAATTCGCTCATTACTTGCATGATCAAAAGATGAAAATAAACAGTGGGGTTCAATCAGGCATGCCAACTGTCAGCTTTATCAAAATAAAATGGGAAGAGGAGCATGCCGACTTACTTTAAAGTTTTCAATATTATCCCATTTATATAAACGATTTTAGTGCAATATATCTGTGTTTTATACTGAAGATAATGCTTTTGATACTGTAACCTGAGTAACCTAGATAAGGGGCATTTTGCATGTTCTAAAATGCTTATTTGACCCTCAAACCCTATGTTGTGGGTACCCGGTTTGCTTTAATAATAAGAGAGAAATTGTGGGGAAAAGAAGCTGAATATTTTGCATGTTCTAAAATGCTTATTTGACCCTCGAACCCTATGTTGTGGGTACTCAAAAGAATCTCGTCTCAGTGAGACGATTCTTTTGAGTACCCACATTATACGGTTTTCTTTAATAATAAGAGAGAAATTGCGGGGGAAAAGAAGCTGAATATCGGGACCTCTGTGTAACCTCGAAAAATATCTCTTATAGCTGTCTGCCAAAACGATATACTGTACAGTAGAAAACACTATTAATATTTACTTTACAATAAATCTATAAGTTTGACATAAGAAACACAATAAAGTTAAAATCTATGTAGCAATACTTTGCCACACAGGTTTGAAAGTAATGTAAGTAAATATCGCCATACCTGTTACTTCCTCTTTAACATGTCAACTGAAAACTGATCACGTCTCTTCGCATTTTTATCTTCTTATCGATTTACACTCTCAGTGATAATGATATGCAAAAAGTGTAAACATGCGAATCCACACGTCGTAAATATATATATATTGTTTACTTGACCTTGACCTCACGTTGATTGTGTTACCCTGTTTAAATTTAGAGCAGACGACTTTTTCAAAAACAAAATGTACTTTTCAATTGTAAAACAGGCTGCTGTGTTCAAGCTGTGTATACGTCTTTCATGAACTGCTGTGCATTTAAATAATGTACTGTAGTGTTAAATATTTCATATCATTTTGTTGTTATTAAGCATTACTAAAGTGCAACGTCTTCGTATATATATAAAAGCTGGGATGACTGATACGGGGATAGGAAACTAGTGTGATAAGCTATGTAGCGCTATATATTATGCTTGCCGTTCTTATCGATCGATATTCCGCCTTAACATCTACCCGCTTATCGAGGTTTACGTACTCGCGTAATGAGAAAACATCGATATTGCTGATAATCGACTATTTTGCAGTTAAAAAAAATAACCCTAACATTCTGTTTCTACATATGTGCGCGATTGCAGTCTACGATCTGAAAAAATGTAAATTTTTGCCATTTAATGATTGATTGGGGTTTAACGCCGTTTTTAACAATTTCTCAGTTATATCACGGCGGCCAGTTCACCTACTCATGCATTTACTGGTTTTCTCACACCAGTACTCCACACAACAATCTTCCCGAGCAACTGGCTGCTTTTCCACATAGACTTAGCCCATTGGTGGAAGAGGAATGACGTATGTCGCATTGACTTTTGTAAATACTTGGAAAGAAGTTTGGCCGAGCCGGGATTTTTGCCATTTAAACGAATGAGATGTTTGGAAGATAAAATGCCCGATGAGTTATAAAGCGTATAAAGTATTTGTAAGGGTGAAAGAAAAAGATATTGTGAGTATTTTAAAATACATATAGTTTAACATAACATAAGCTATCATATCTTGCAATGACCCCAAACACAAAAATTACTGAATGAATAAATAAATAAGTAAACGAAGGGAGAAATATAAATATATTGCATTTTTTCGCACGTCCTTAAATCCTGTATTGGTAATATATTTATGATTGGTAATTAATTCTTTGTTCTTTAAGCGATTACTTTAATAAACGTGTGGTGTTAAAATTGCATCTAATTCAATTTAAGACACCGCTCTTGAAAGAAATGGAGATTATATTTTATAATAGGTTGTGTTGTTTTGAAGAAGAACAAACACTGACTAATTACAATTAACTACGTTGTCAGTAGACCATTTTCATAATAAGTCGGTATTTTAGAGCTTATTTTGGTTACGTTTTCAATCATCTGATAATGGTTGTTTTAACAGTTTGCAAATGATTAATGAGCAACGGTTTGCATATTTTTAAAATATTTGTTTGTAGTCATTCTTCAAGTATATATGTTGGAAAGGGTTAAACCATGTATCACGAAATGGCATTAATGCCGATCGCGAATGTAAACAACGGCAACAACGAACGGACTATGTATCAATACAAAGTGGCGGGGTAGTCCAGCGGTTAAAACACTTGACTGTGTCAATTCAGAGGCCTGGGGTTTAAATCCCGGTCCGGGTCCTGGAAATGTGTGTTTTCAAACTGTTCCTACTCAACTAGAGGTCAAGTACTGGTCCTTTCCAGGAACAATAACCTCCCGGGCACGTAAAAGAACCAAGGGGTCTTTTCGTTTAGAGCTAGGGTATCGCACCCGGACTCCCTTGCATCTAACTGTGTCTGCCTGCCAAATAGTTAATTCCGCACGGCGAGGGTAAATAAAAACAGCAAACCATGTATCATTTTCTTATCTGAAACCGTCAAATGACATATATCTTGAATTGTTAATATCACATGCAGACACATCAGTGGCAATTTTAAATTGAAAACGTATCAGTCATCCGAGATAAAAGCAATGTATAACAAACCTCTCGAACTGTGCGTTAACCCACAATCTGATAAAAAGTATTATCATTTAGTTAGATTGTGTTTAACCCTTTGCCACATGCAGATGAACTTTAAAGTATATTATATTATATTTTAAAGTATACTTTGAAAGCATATTAGCATACGGTGAATGTAGTTTATAATATTATTTTGACTTATAGATATTTTCTATATATTTGTCCAGATGTTTTCAAAGTTTGGAAATAACCAGAGACATATATTATATGTCTCTGAAATAACCAAGGACGTAGCTGGGTCGAAATACAATTGCAGGCCCTACCTTATTTGCTAGAGGGTATTGGGTGTCATGGCCCACAGGATATTCTATTTCACAATAACTGAAATGGTACTAAGCATGGTATGCCCCAAAGTTTGTATTGCTTTTTTTTTTAGAAAATGAAATTTGATTATTTAAAAAAAAGAACCAACCATATACCAACCCTTGTGTATATGGAATATGTGTACATACAGATCAGTTTGAGCACACATGTTGACTGATTTCTATGATTATGTACAGTACATTGTACCAGGAATGTCCCTGGTTAAACAGAAGATTTTTGAAAGATTTTTTTTTTCAACTAGTGCAGCTCCCGATTCGAGTACGCGGATGCACAGGTTGATTTGGAATTACACTTGTTTAAAATGGACGTATGTTGGTTTGCCTAGAGCACAGCACAATTTCTCAAACGTTTTATTTATTACTTAGCGTTGACATAGTATATTAGAAGTGCCCATTTAATACGGTCACACATACAATAAATCAGCAACAGGCGACCTTGCAAGCATTTATGTTAACTCTTTCAGCGTCAAAGGCAATATTGAGGTTTTTGCAAACAATACTGATTCAGGTGAGTCAGCTCGTGACGAGCTGTCTCACCTGAAATCAGCATTGTTTGTCTTTTAGTTATCAAAATAGCCCAAACTGTTATTACGTACATGAGAAATGAAGACGCCCGATTTTGAACATGGAATAGTCTACTTTAAACAATTTGGCGCTGAAAGAGTTAAACTGTTGAACGTATGTCTGGATGAAGTTATATATTATTTTCATCGAGTGGACAATATTGTGGCAAAAGGAGAAATTGCTCATCATGAGCAATTTCTCCCTTTTCACAATATTTTCAAAAGTCGTCTGCTTTGGATACGTCTAAATACATCGGTTAACGTTACATATTTCGGTTTCCTGGACTGTAATCACAATACCTGTATTTGTTATTAAACGCTTTCATAATAACTTTTTAAGCAAACTTCGTCACGCTGTTGCAGAAACAGAAAACGTAAACATTGAAAAGAAAGAAAATATAAATCGTAACGAACAATATTTTTGTTATTTTACCGACAATGTTTTGAATCTAAATTCAAAATTTAATTTTATCTTCTTTTTCTACACCTCTGTTTTGACATTTTCATAACAGGGACATGAAATGAATACATAAATAGCCTATGAAGGACAGGAATTCGGGTGAGGTTGAACTATCTGGATGGAATAGACGACCGAACAAGATGCCAGTGTGCAACATTTTGTTGTTAAGTTCGTTTATAATTGGTTCTACAGGCTTTATTTCGTACGACCAGCAGGACTATGGTAATTCTTCTAGAAGCACATATTATATCCAGCTATTTCTTATGTCTATCTGTTTATGTCTATTACTTGTGTCTATCTATTTATGTCTATTTCTCTCTGTCACTCTATTAAACAATTCAATGTCTGACAAATTAAGGAGCAATGCTCCCTCTTTTACACGAAACATTCATTTAGAAATATTTCTGTCTATTTCTGTCTGTTACTCTATCAAACAATCAAATAATTGCTAATTGAAGTAGTTCTTCTTTGACGTTTTAAAAAATATGCATATGTATAATCATTGTAAAATAACTTTTGTGTTATTGAAAATAGTATTTAACACTATACATCCACCGACACGAGAACATTAAAGCGCTGAAAATATTGATTGTTGATAGTTCCACTAAAAGTCAGAGTTGGAAACGCAGGAATAACAAAATAGCACATTGCAATTGAAGAAGTCCATCTTTGACGTTTTAAAAATATGCATATGTATAATCCTTATAAAATAACTTCGTTGTTGTTGAAAGTAATATTTAACTCGTAAATACCGACACGAGAAAATCAAAGCGATGAAAACATTGATTGATGTGTAATAGATCTAGATGTACACAATTTGGTTCAAACATAGTGAATACCATGACCTGTGCATTTTAAAAACCCTGTCCCACTTGCAGACACATTTTGACACATCTGAAACAGACGACTTTTGACAATACATAAATGGCCGTGAGTGTTTTATTGAGGGGTCTGCATTTTATGTTTTCTCCACAAGCTACAGCTAAGGCATCTCTTAAGAGAAGCCGAACAATCAAGGCTGTTATATTTGCACACGTCTTCACTGTTGGTTAAAACAACCAAAACCAAGCCCTTGTGTGACTGACACGGTTCATCTATATTTACAGGAACGTTTCTGTTCAGCAAAGATGCTCACGGACCGAAAGCCGACATACTTGATGGTGGCAGGCTGGCTAGCAGATACGAGGGTTATTGCTGGGCAGTCTGTTTGAGTGATCGCCCTTTGAAGATCAACGAATCCTTGCATTTCAACATAACGGAAATCCAAACTGGGTGGGGTGACAGCAGCCTCAATGTGGGAATCAGTTACGAATCACCAGACGACATTATGCCAGGAGATCTCGTTCTCTGCGAACCAAATATAACTACATCCCTTCCGGAAACGGAAGTGTTCATCTTTGAAAGGTTCTATGCACCCGACAATGTGTATTCGTTTCGTGTTGACGAAAGAGGCGTGGCTTATCTGACACCGAACGTCACTTATAATGACGTAGTATTTACGAACGTCGACGTCAACAGAACATTTTGGGTGATTTTCAACTTGTTTGGCGACGCAAAAGCTGTCGAGTTACTCGGGACTACCGACGAGCCATGATGTAAAATTGTTTTTGATTGATGTGTTTCACATTAGAAAACATTGATATCATGCTTGTATGATTGTTGTAATTAATACACTAATTAGTATAACAATACTCGTTACATTTATGATTATAAACCTGGTACGTTACTTGTTCTGCCTTTATGTGGGTAATATAGACGCTCATTATTGATTCTGAGTCGTAGCGAGGATAGCATTAAGCTTTAAGCTTTCAATTCAAATTTAATGTGGTGTCATTCTCATTTAAAAACATACCTAAACTTCGCTCGCTCGTATATATTTACCAATATATGTACAGCGAAGTATTTTGGTCTGAATTTAATGAAATTGATAATGCGTATTCCCATGAAAAATAAAATACGTGCAAACTCGAGAAAGAATTGCGCCAAATCTATGTACATATTGATAAAAACAAGAATAGATAAAACAATGACAATATCAGGATCGTCAACAGTAGTTTAATGCTGCTGCCTTCTTATACATTTGAGTAACACTTTATTCATCCCTTTTCTACAATGTTTTCACATGTTATGAACTGGAAAAATCCGTTTAAAACAATAGCGCATGCTTCTGGAAAGTTCTGTCATCAACTATGTACAGAGCATTCATCTAGACCAAACGTTTTTGTTTTTTTGTTCTTTTGGTAGAGCGTCCGCCTCAGATGCGGGAGGTCGCCGGATCGATCCTCGTTCGGGTCATACCACAGCATTTAAAAATGGTAGCAATGTCTTCTCTTTATTGGCTCTCGGTATTGTGGTGTTAGCTGACTCGCTGGTCTCATTAATTGACTAGTAGTACTGGTAACCTATCCAGGAAACGCCTTGATATAACTGATATAACTGATATAACTGATATGACTGATATGACTGATATAACTAATAATAACTGATATAACTGAAGTAACTGGTATAACTGAAATACTAAAATAACTGGTATAACTGATATACTGAAATAACTGATATAACTGATCTAACTGTATAATGTTAAAACACCATACTAACAAAAGTGGGTTTTTCAGACAGCAACTTTTCAATACGTTGTCCTTCTTACCTTCTTACTTTCGTTTTGTTTAATCCTTCCCTTTAAATAACCACCTTTTAGAGCAGACGCCTATGCGTCAATGCCTTGTGGGAAAAGAGAACTTGTTCATGAATAGTAATTTCTCGTTTTTCAGTGTTATAGTTTTTCAGATTTTGTCTTATCTGTAATATTCGAAAACACATTCGAAATATTTCAAGCTAATAAAACTAAAAATCATTTTCGAAATTATTTAATGCTTAATTTTTAGTCCGGTTATTTATTGTTAAGACGCAGGTATGTTGGTCAGTCAGTATACCTGCGTCTTTACCATCAACTTTGCGACGTGTTTCTTTTATCTGTATCCGCATCAAATCAATTCAATCTCTGCATTTTCATAATCCTTTCCCACATACAACACATCTACATCGTTCGACTTATAAACATCTTGGCTAACATATGTAACCTCTCCATATATGACATTGTAACTATTGAAAAGAGTTAAAAACATTATGGCAAAATGAGAAGTTGCTCATTATGAGTAATTCCTCCTTTTGTAATTTTTTTTCAAAGGTCGTCTGCTGAAAATACGTCAACATATGTCTGCAGTTAATTTCGGGTTATTAACGATGATAAAAGTAAAACTTATTCGTGATTTCGAGAAAAAAAAAGGATTGATGAGTAATGATCGAGTGTACGAAAACCAGTATTAACCCTTTCCCTCATATAGACGCTTTCTGGACGCCTCTGCAGCAGGCGGCTTTTTGAAAACATAGTGACAAAAGAAGAAATGGACAAAACGTGCAATTTCTCCTTTTGCCACAATGTTTTCCACTTTTTGTCATAGGTTATCCATTCAATTATGGAGATTTTCTATGTTTTGACAAAATACGTTCTAAGTCGTCTGCTGCAGAATTGTCGTATGAGGGAAAGGGTTAATATTTTTACAATCAATTTATATTGAGATAAATCCATGCGCATCCGGGCACTTTGATCTGGCTCTGCACAGTTTGCCAATTAATCACACACATGTTAAAACTTCTAACAAACACCACGTGTATTTCGGTCGGATAGCACGGATGAGTGGACAGGTGTTAATCCTTTCCCGCGCATACAGACACTTTCTGACGTCTATTCAGAAAACTACTTTTTAAAACTTTGTGGCTGAAGTAGAAATTGCTTATAATGAGCAATGTCTCCCATTGTCACACTATTTTCAACTCTATTTAATTATAATACTATTATTTACAGAGATTTTTTATTAATTTTGCAAATATGTTTTCAACGTCGTCAGTTGCATGTTTGTTGTATGTGGAAAAGGTTTAATCTGCCGAAATCATAAGTATACACTAGCGTTATTTGTCTAGAGGACTGATATTTTCCCCTTTACCGGCGGCCTTTCAGTGATGATATCCCTCATTAAGGATGCTTTTAACGCCCGGACTGCCGCAGGTTTTTTATTCCCCTTTCTCCCCTTGATATATTACACTTTTCCACCTTATTAAAGCGAATGTCCAGAATTATTCTTTGGTTGGAAAAACTGAATATGCTTATATATATATACTATGTAAAGCTTTTAATTAACCCTTTCCCACCTGCAGACGCATTTTGATGTAATAGCAGCAGACGACTTTTGAAAACATTGTGGCCAAAGGTGAAATTGCTCATGATGAGCAATTTCTCCTTTGCATTGGCCACAATGTTTTCAACTTTATTTAATAATTAAGCTATTTTTTATGGAGTTTTATTTCAGGTTTTTGTCACGATGTTTTCAAAGTCCTCTGCTGCAGATTTGTTGTATGTGGAAAAGGGTTAACGGGACTGTATTTGCAAATCGAGGTTTTTCAACATGATTAATTGTTTGGTGTTTTACGCCGCTTTCAACAATGTTTCAGTTATATCTCGATGGTTTCCGGGTAAGTTACCAGTACTACTGATCCATTTATCCTGGCACTAGCCAGTCAGTCGTAAAACTAAACCTGCAACCCTGAGCACCAAGGAGGGCAGCCATTACAACTATTTTTTAAGTCTTTGGTATGACCCGGCCGGGGATCGAACCCACGACCTCCCGCACCCGAGGCTCTACCACAACACCACCGAGGCAGTTTTGAAAACCTATCAGTAAGTTGGGTTCGATCAGGATATGTTATGTTCGAAACCTAGAGACACGCGTAGTTTGAATAGGATCTTCTCCGTTCGAAACCTAGAGACACGCGTAGTTTGAACAGGATCTACTATGTTCGAAACCTATAGACACGCGTACTTTGAACATGATCTACTCTGTTCGTAACCTTGAAGCACGCTTAGGTTAGACATGATTATCTCTGTTCAAGACCTAGACGCAAGCGCAGGTTCCATAACACGGTATTTCAAAATGAAAACATATCCTTAGGTTGTGCATTACTGTTAAGGTAATGTAAATAATGATGATATTTTACTTGGTCGACTAATCAAGCGAGGTTTCTAGGTTTACGAAATAAACTTACCATACACATGCTATTAAAATGAAGTCAAATAATAAGATAAGCTTTCGTTGCTTAACAATGCGACCTGAAAATCCTGAGAAATATCTTTAGAACAAAGTGAAAAAAGTTATCGTTGGTTTAAACATAGGACTGATTGGTGTATTAATTTAATGAGCGGTCCCGCGAGAAAACCAACAGTATGGGCTCTGCGAAATGTATCGACCCAAATCAGTCTGCGCAGTCCGCGCAGACTGATTCGGGCCGACACGTTCCGTCTCGGGGGGATAGAAAAATTATTCCTGAAACAGAAAATCCACAGAAGGCGAAAAGTGTCCGTCCGGATAAGCCTGCGTGGCATGCTTAGGCTGATCCGGTCGATGCTTTACGCAGAGTCCACAATGTTGGTTTCCTCGCGGGACGGCTCTAATTGTAGGTTATTAACCCTTTCCCACTTCCAGACGCCTTTTGATGCATATGCAATAGACGCATGTTGACTCATATGCAGCAGACGTCTTTGTGTAAACAATGTGACAATTTGTCCATATGTCATAATTTCTTACTTGTTTTTTAATTATTTTTTAATTATTTTTTAATCATTAAACTCATATTTATTGAGACTTTTCACGGTTTTATTTATTTTTGCCAATATTCTTTTCAAAGTCGTTATGTAGGAAAGGGGGGGGGGGGGGGGGGGGGGGGGGTGCAGGGGGGGTCAAAAAGTCGCAATACTCATTTGCTGATCATGTGTTAGCTATATAAACTGAGTGTATTCATTAAGATAGGAAAGTATTGGAATGCGGGCATTTTCCGGATGCTTAAACTAATTATGTTTAATGATGCATATGAACGCCATGACTATGCACCTCTCAGTCCGTCCAGTATTTCGTTCCATCATACGCATATATCTTAATATTTCAAAAGCAGGGGCGTAGCTCCCTTTAGGCACTGTAGGCACGTGCCTACACATCTTTTTCTAAAAAATGCCCCAAAATGCAGCTGTGGCGATACACATCTGCGTAATGTATCGACCCGATCAGCCTGCGCTGTCCGCGCAGACTGATCCGGCCGACACATTCCGTCTAAGGGGTGGGGGGGGGGGGGGGGAATAGATAGAGTAGTGATTCCTGAAACAGAAAATCCACAGGAGGCGAAAAGTGTATTTCCGGTTACGCATGTGTGGCATGCTAAGGCTGGTCCGGGTCGATACTTTACGCAGAGTCTACAACGTGTATTTTCTCACGAGACGGCCTACACATTGATTATTGCCAAGCTACGCCCCTGAAAAGCGGACCCATACAATCAATCTGCTCCTGGACTTTACCTGATGCGTTCAACATATGAGTTATGCTCTTGATAAAATATCAATACGACATTTACGTCAAGGGCATATTCAGCTCACCCTGCGCATCCTTAAAGTCTGATCTGATCTGCACTGTTCGCAATTAGATTCAGACACATGCAAGAAGCTTTTTATTAATTGTTTGGTGTTTTTTTACACAACTTTCAAAAATAATCAGTTATAACACGGCGTTTCCTTGGTAAGTAAGTTACCAGTACTACTGGTCAATTTATCCTGACACCAGCCAGTCCGTCTTAATGATAACCCCGCAAATCTGAGCGCCAAGGATGGCAGCCATTACTAGTTACCAGTACTACTGGTCCATTTATCCTGACACCATTCATTCAGTCTTAATGCTAACCCCGCAAATCGGAGCGCCAAGGAGGGCTACCATTACTAGCAATGTTTAAAGTCATTGGTATGAACCGGGCCGGGGATCGAACCTGTGAAAGCCCGCACCCGAGACGGACGCTCTACCAGTATACCACCGAGGCGGACCATTCACGAAGCTTTAGATAGGCAGTGTATATTTGGGTCAAACGTCATTTATATCTGAACTTGTCAGGATAAATCATCAGGTTAGTATTCATGGAGTGTGTTCTTAACTCTTCCTCTGCCCAATTTCACAAAGTCGAATCGTCCATGTTGACCATTGGACCACTCCATTTTCATCCAACAGGACAATTGGTAAAATATTATGCATTAGTGGCAAAACAATGCTGATTTCACATGAGCTGTGTCTCACAGACGCCTTTTTGAAAACATGGCAACAAAAGAAGAAATTGTTCAAAACGAGAAATTTCTCCTTTTGTCACCATGTTTTCAACTCTATTCAATGATTGTACTTTCATTTAAAAGGGAGTTTCCAAAACTGTTCGGGCATGTTTTCAAAGTCGTCTGCAGCAGAGTTATTGCATGTGGGAAAGGGTTAATTGCCTTTGTAAGCGAAATTGTTAATTGTTAACAAATAATGAGCATTTTGTTTTGTTTTCCTCATTTATAATTAATTTTAATATTTAGAAATGTTCAAAGTCGTCTGCCGCGGGTTTGTTGTGGGGAAAGGGTTAACGTTTTCTGCTACAAAGATCAGTCAAACATTAGCTCCATTGGGGCGGCGGTCGAAGACAACTGACTTGGTCAAGGTCAGATGATCAAGGTGATCAAGACTTCTCGTCAGTTCAAATAACAGATAGTTACACCTCTGCAGCAAACGACTTTTGAAAACGCTAAATATTGCCCATGATGGACGATTACTTCTTTCTCCATAATGAGTTCTAGTTTAGCGTCTGAATGCTATAACTCTTTTGACACTTTATACGTTCCTTTCACGTCACTTTTTATTTATTAGGGATACAGTATCTAAATATCTAAAAATAGAATATCAGAAAAATGGGTTACCTTGTCCTTAATGCGGGGAATCCCATCTGACAGACAACATGAAATAAGTGGGGGAAACACCAAACGGTACTTTCTATTGTTTCCAGATATTATGCTAATTGTATTTTACGTCTAAGCCAATCAGAGATCAGGTTATTGAGAAACGCTGCCGAGGTCGCGTGCATTGATTATGTTTCATTGATGAAGGGTCGATAAATGTTAATGTTGCGTCGTGAGTCAGAGCGTCTTGTATTGTGTATTCAGTGGATTGAACATTACTTTTTGTCGGCTACTGATGCAGGTAAATATTTGTTATATTTTATCTGTTTAGTAACATTTTGCCTTTAATAATGATGATGGACTCTATATACATGTACATGCAAAGTGTAGGGCAACTACGATGTCGTATAATAATAATGACAAGAGAAAGTTGATGCAAGGCATCAGTGTCGCCGGAAAAGACTGCATTGATTTAGTTATGTATTCTTGACTTTCCTTAGTCTATTCAATCATTAGGAACGCAGTAATGAAAACATTTGCTTATAAATTTTATATACATACCTATACATTAGGGTATCTATAAAAAATTAACGAAATGTGTACACATTTATCTGGCTTAAATTTAATTTTGCTGTTGTTACTTATTTAAATAATATTCATTCATATAATTTCAATGTTTGTCAATCTTATTCGAATCACAAGGTAAATATCCTGGTATTGCTTTAAAGGGAGGTAATTTGAAGAAAACAAAAGTCTTCAAAAGGAGAAATATATCAGCATTACCGTCTACAGTTTAAATTGTTCTATTGTTTGTGGATTTAAAAATGTTCTTTTTTTCTTATTTCTACATGTACAACGAAATATTGCGGCTTCTCTTTGACGCTTTGCGTCAAACATTCGTCTTGTACTTGTCTAAAATAAAATAATATCACTCGCTTTTTCATATCGAAATGCGCATGCGCGAAAATCGATGTTAAAGGTCACGAAACTACACAACAGAATAGGGTCTATATTTAGCTTAGAAACAGTTCCTACTTTAGATATTCATGGATTAACATTATTAAATGAATTCTACACAAATCAAGACATCTCTTTGAACATGAAAACAACATTTAGTAAGTTAAAATTGCTATTAAAAGGAGAATCCGAAATTGACCTCAATGATGACACATAAGAGTCTGCATTAGGGGGTGTTGGTTCACGTCTTGAAGGGACCACTTTTGTCTTCGTAAATAAGACAAAAAACTTAAATGCGAGTGAAATAAAAAAAAACTGCAAACATTAAAAAATCGGAATATTTATTTCATTTTAGATGTGTCATTTATTAGTGTTCGTAAACAACCACAATTGTAATATGTTCAAATCATCTAGATTTGTTTCTTTCTAATAATAAGCCGCCCTCCCATGTGATTTCCGAAAAGCTATTAAAAATAGAAGTCGCGGGCTTCTGCCCGGCGACTAATAATAATTATAATAGTAATACATAGCTGCATTGATATTTGAGCCGTCCCGCGAGAAAACAAACATTGTGGTATCTGCGTAAAGTATCGACCCGGATCAGCATAAGCATGCCGCGCAGGCTTACCCGGATAGACACTTTTCGCCTCCTGTGGATTTTCTGTTTCAGGAATCATTACGCTATACCTTTATCCCCCTGAGACGGAATGTGTCGGCTCGGATCAGACTGCGCGGATTGCGCAGGCTGATCTGGGTCGATACATTACGCAGAGGCCATAATGTTGGTTTTCTCGCGGGACGGCTCATATTATATTCGGGACACGTTCAAACAGCAGACGACTTGTAGTATATAAAGTAACCGGTTACTGTTGGTGAGGTTAATATAATAGTTATCTGAATGATGAACAAAAGAAACCATACTCTATTATTTCTATTCTTAGATAATTTCGAGGTAAACATATCAGATGAACAGAATGTAAACGTAGATAAATGAAAGTAAGGCTTTAATATAAAGTGCGTGTTTGTATGTGTGTGTGTTTGTATGTATGTATGTGTGCGTGTTTGTATGTGTTCATGTTTGTATGTGTGTGTGTTCGTGTTTGTATATGTGCGTGTGTGTATGTATGTGTGCGTGTTTGTATGTGTGTGCGTGTTTGTATGTGTGCGGGTTTGTTTGTATGGATGTGCGTGTTTGTATGTGTGCGGGTTTGTTTGTATGGATGTGCGTGTTTGTATGTGTGCGGGTTTGTTTGTATGGATGTGCGTGTTTGGATGTGTGCGGGTTTGTATGTGTGTGTAGTTGTATGTGTGTGCGTGTTTATATGTGTGCGTGTTTATATGTGTGTGTGGTTGTATGTGTGTGTGCGTGTTTATATGTGTGCGTGGTTGTATGTGTGTGCGTGTTTGGATGTGTGTGCGTGTTTATATGTGTGTATGGTTTGAGTGTGTGGAGGGGTGCTTATTAGTAACGTGATGTAAGGCACAAATTATGCTCCACATCCCAGGATGTCGCCTGATGAAAAGACCGTAGAAATCCTCGGTATAAACCTTGAAGTTTTCTGACGCTTTTGCAACAGAGGATATTTGAAAAAACATTGTGGCAAACGGAGTTATTGCACATTATGAGCATTTTCTCCGTCTGCTTCAGTGTGTTCAACTTGATCAAATAAGTACACTTTCATAAGTAAATAATTTCTATATTTGTGTTTAGATGTTTTCAAAGTCGTCTACTGCCGATTTGTCGTATGTGTGAAAGGGTTAACCAAAGAGTTAGGCAGCAAAGAATCTCCTTTAATTTAACCCTTTCCCTAATATAGAAGCTTACGACGCCTCTGCAGCAGATAGCTTTTTCAAAACATAGAGACAAAAGAAAAAATTGCTCAAAACGAGCAATTTCTCCTTTTGCCACACTGTTTTCCACTTTTAGTCATAGGTTATCCATTCAATTATAGAGAGTTACTATTTTTTTGACAAACTATGTACAAAGTCGTCTGCTGCAGAATTGTCGTATGAGGGGAAAGGAATAATTAATACGTTTGAGACGTGTCTCGTGATTTCGGTTATTGTTACATCTGCGAACACAGTGAACACCAAGGTGGGACTTCTCTTCCCACTTACATGTAGAGTTGAGCTACATGTAAGTTCTGACAAACGTAGAGTTGTAGCTCGCCTCCTGTGGATATTCTGTTTCAGGAATCACTACGCTATACCTCTATCCCCCTGAGACGGAATGGGTCGGCTCGGGTCAGTCTGCGCGGAATGCGCAGACTGATCTGGGTCGATACATTACGCAGAGGCCATAATGTTGGTTTTTTTCGCGGGACTGCTCTTATTATATTCGGGACACGTTCAAGCAGCAAACGACTTGTAGTATTGATCAGTGTGGATATTCGATTTGTCTTGTGATTTCGGTTATTGTTACATCTGCGAACAGTGAAGACCCAGACCCAGGTGGACTTCTATTCCCACTTACATGTAGAGTTGAGCTAGATGCCATTTCTGACAAACGTAGAGTTGTAGTCTAACGAGCGTCATGTCAACATCCCCTACATGGAATCATGTTACCAACTCGGCGGTGTAGTGGTGGAGCGTTCGCCTCGGTGCTGGGAGATCGCCGGATCGATCCCCAGTCTGGTCATATTAAAGACTTTAACTCTTTCAGAGCACCAAAGGCAATATTGAGCTATTTGCAAACAATACAGATTCAGGTGAGTCAGCTCGTTACGAGCTGTCTCACCTGAAATCTGCATTGTTTGGCTGAGTTTTGAAAATATTCCAAAAATCCTATAACATGAAAATAGAGTCGTCCGAGTTTGAACGTGGAAGAGTCTACTTTAAACAATTCGGCGCTGAAAGGGTAAAACATGGAAGAAATGGCTGCCCTCCTTTGTGCTCAGGGTTGCGGGGTTAGCAAATTACGACTGGCTGACTGGTTGCAGGATAAATGGATCAGTACTACTGGTATCTAACCCAGGATACGCCTTGATAATTGAGCCGTCTAAGAAAACCAACATTGTGGAATCTGCGTAAAGTATCGACCCGGATAAGCCTAAGCATGCCGCGCAGGCTTACCCGGGTATACACTTTTCGCCTCCTGTGGATTTTCTGTCTCATGAATCATTACTCTATACCTCAATCCCCCTGAGACGGAATGTGTCGGCCCGGATCAGTCTGCGCGGACTGCGCAGGCTGATCTTGGTCGATACATTACGCAGAGGCCATAATGTTGATATATCCGTGATATAACCGCAAACATAGTGAAAGCGTCGTTAAACACCAATCAATCAGTATCCTGTTACAGTGATGCAATAACATCACAACTCACCGGCCGAGGCTTATATGAATGGAATTGGCCTTTGTATTACAAACAGCAGTATGGAATGGACACTTTTATCACAAATATCAGTATGGAATTAGCACTTATATTGCAAACAGTAGTATTGAATTGAAACTTCTGTTACAAACAGCAGTATGACATGTGCACTTTTATTTCAAAGCACAGTATGGAGTGAACACTTATATTACAATACGCAGTGTGGAATGAACAATTTGTATTACAAAGAGCAGTATGGAATGATCTCTTATATTACAAGCAGCAGAATTGAATGGGCACTTTTATTACACATTTTATTAAAAAAAGAGCAGTATGGAAAGAGTTATTGTATTACCAGGAGAAGTATGTAGTAAGCATATTTCTTTTTTACAAAGAGCAGTATGAAATGAACGATTATATTACAAAGAGCAGTATGGAATTCATGAACACAGGTACTACAATGGGCAGTGATGTGCATGTGTGTATGGATTTTTCACGTATAGTACAATGAGCGGGATCGTATTAGCACTTCTATTACATATAGCACTGAGTATGGAACGAGCACTGGTATTACAATGAACAGTGATGTGCGTGTATGTATCGACATTCCATGTGTTCTACAATGTATGTATGTATGTAATGCACATTAGTATTGCAATGAGCAATGATGTGCATGTATGTACGCTTGGAATGAGAACTTATATTACAATGTGAAGTTGTGTGTATTCGTCAAAAGGTAGCCGAATCGAGATGGGCTGTTAAATACAGTTTGTTTGCATACTAGTGCGCTAGGAGCAATACATTAATCTCATTTATATGCGGATGAGACATTGTCTCCCGGTATCACGTGTAGACATGGATGTTACTAACGCTGTTTAAGACACCATGTGGATGTGGAGAGTAAGTGATGTGTTGGTTCTGTTCACTGTGTATATAAGTGTGCACGAATTTAAATGACATTTGCGAATTCAAACTGATTCTGCAAACATTGTACCAATATGTAGCAAACAATTCTGCGTAAACATTTTAAAAACCAACGTTAATTAGAGCTACCCTGTGTTCAATGACATTTTAAGGTAGCAAACACTAGCCAATCCACCAATCAAATTACAGCTTTTTCATTTCTGCTACCAACGTTAGCTACCGAACAGTTACAATAGACGCAAGAGTGTTGTTAGAATTCAGCGGGATCCATGACGGTTAACTTTCGGGACTGGTACCAGTACTTTTAATTACGTGTTTGATTCCACATTAGAAGTATACGTTAACTGTTTGTCTGTGAGAATCTGAGGACCGTGCACATTGACTACATACTTCACTGTTTTTTGTATATAAATCATAACAATAACAACCTTCAATAACACACCTGGTGTACGTTATGTAGAGGATTTAGGGTGATGGGGTTAAGTTTGTACAATATGAAACATCTGGTACGAATAAACCAACAGGCTACCAAGTACTTTCAAATCTAGTTTAAATAGCGGCAATGGAGCCCACCCTGTGCATAATACCCGTGAATTGGTTAAGCGGCTTAACTATTTCACGGGTTCCTGCACGGGTCGGGCTTAGGCATTATCTTCGAAAACGAGGAGCAATTTACAATAGAAACCCCGCATCCTTTGTCCATAGGTTAGTAGACTACACTATGACTGTCCTCTAAAAGCGTGTTTCTTCGGCTTTTTATTTTTTATACAATTTGAAATCATCGTAAGTTAGCTAAGAGCTACATCGATGTTAATTGACCACGTACTTTGGACTACATCATTCGGTCCATTGCACTCGAAGTTAGGTAGACTCGCTACCGTCTTAAATGGTCGTATTTTCCCGTCTCTTTCACGAAAGTAGGACTACCATGTTTACAATTTTTTGGAGTGCAGTGGACCGAATGGTGTGAATGTTTGTCAAATAATTAAAATTCACAATACCAAGTACATATCAAAACGTGCTCGCCTGGCTATATAACCGCCCCGGTGTTGTAGTGGAGGCGTCCGCCTCGGATACGGGAGGACTCGGGTTCAATCCCCTGTCGGGTCATATCAAAGACTTAAAACATTGCAGTAATGGCTACGCTCCTTGGCATTGTTGGGTTAGCATTACAACTTACTGGCTGGTGTCATGACAAATGGATCAGTAGTACTGGTAACTTACCCAGGAAACTCCGTGAAACTCTTGAAAGTGGCCTAAAAAAACAAATCAATCAATTAATCGCCTGTCTAAAAAGCATGGCATAACGATACATACCAATCATAATTGAGCCGTCCCGCGTGAAAACCAACATTGTGGACTTTGCGTAATGTATCGACCCGGATCAGCCTAGGCATGACGCGCAGGCTTACCTGGACCGACACTGTTCGTATCCTGTGGATTTTCTGTTTCAGGAATAAATACTGTATACATCTATCCCCCTAAGACGGAATGTGTCGGCCGGATCAATCTGCGCGGACAGCGCAGGCTGATCTGGTCGATACATTACGCAGATATATGTATATGAGCCGTCCCGCGAGAAAACCAACATTGTGGACTTTGCGTAATGTATCGACCCCGATCAGCCTAAGCATGCGGCGGAGTCTAACAGACACGGTTTGCCTCCTGTGGATTTTTTGTTTCAGGAATTATTACTTTATACCTTTATCCCCATGAGACGGAATGTGTCGGTCCGGATCAGTCTGTGCGGACTGCGCAGGCTGATCTGGGACGATACATTACGCAGAGGCCATATATAAAATCATATTATTACATGCAGCCGGGCCATAACAAGGCTTATATAAGTAGAATTAGATCATTTACTTGACGCTCCATGGATACTTACCTACATCTATTTCCGCTTGATGCTGTCTCGATAGAACATTGCTTTCGGATATTTAGAAATGTCGACACGACATGACATTATATATATCAGAGACATATACATACAATGTGTATTTATATGTCTCCGTAAGCCTACATATTTATATGTCTCCGTTAGCCTATATATTTATATGACAAATCAGAAGCAATAGTCGATATTCTTTTTTTCGATATTTGGAGGTAACCGATCTTAATGACTGTAGCGGGATAGGACGTAATTAATCTAAATTGACTGTACAAAGCGTTATAGGTCAAAGAATATCAAATACAGCTGCATATAAGCTGAGCCAAATAGTGCCTAAGAAAACTTTTGTTTGCTTTAGCCCTTTATATACTAGAAATGCTTGTAAACGTTCAACAGACTGCATTAATTGACTATTGGCAATGTGTTTAGGCTTATTGTAAGTATAAATAAGATGCACTGGAACTGTTTAATTTGATCTTTGTTGGTATTTTGACCTTGGCTGATACTGAAAATAGAGTATGTGGAAAACCAGCTTTGGCAAAGCCCTTGTCTTTTTCATTTTTTCTCCTTCTTCCTTCCGTTTATGTAAATGGTCATCTCTGGAGCAAGACATAGTCGATTTTCTTTTCTTTTTTTTTCTATATTGGGAGATAATTAATCTAAATTGACTGTGGACACCGCTATAGGTCATAGTATATCAAATACATCCGCGGACAAGCTGAGCCAAATAGTGCCTAAGAAACCTTTGTTTGCTTTAGCCCTATATACTAGAAATGCTTGTAAACGTTCAACAGACTGCATTGACTATTGGCAATGTGTTTAGGCTTATTGTAAGTATAAATAAGATGCACTGTAACTGTTTGATTTGATCTTTGTTGGTTTTTTGACCTTGGCTGATACTAAAAATAGAGTAGATCTATGTGGAAAACCAGCTTTGGAAAAGCTCTTTTCTTTTTGTAACTTTCTTCTTCTTCCGTCCGTTAATGTAAAAGGTCATCTCCGGAGCAACTAAAGGCCCCCACCCCGTCGTGAATGCCATCAGATGTGAGACGTTGGTTCCTGTTCGTGCAAAAACTACCATTGCCAGGTGATCTTTTTTTCACCTAACGCCTAGAAGAAAGAAAGACTTGAGGAGACATGTGTTTCCATTTGTACGATTATCCTGATAGACACATTTTGAAAACAATGGCTTTATGGGGGAAACTATTATGTTGTATTTAAATTTACTTTTCCATAATTCTTCTTCGGGTTTCTGAGATGTTATTTTTGTTTAATGATATGAGGTGTTATACCTGTACAAATTGAAGAAAATGTGTCACAGTCAATTTGAGAATAGCTAATCTTTGACCTTATATACAAGGGGAGGTAACCAATCTATGGCGACAACAACAACAACAACAACAACAACAACAACACATGAAACAATAACGTTAAATCTTTAAGCAAACATGAAATGACAAATATACCAAGGACAAATATATGTTAATCGAAGAATACTTTCTAAAATGAAGTCATTATCAACAAAGCTTCTGTCATCAACGACAAGCTATCCAGGAAAGACATTACGACGTTGGAGTCTACCTCATGTTTTTTGGCGGAATCTATTTCGAAACAGTCCACAAATGAAAAGAATGACTTTTGGTGCATTTATTCATTTTAATTTTTTAATCACACGTATAACATGAAATGGGTCAGGTCTTCACAGTGTCTGTAAATGAGTCAAGCGGCTTAAACATATCCATATCTAAATATAATTTCGTACACAACTTGCCAAAATGTTTGAAACTATACGAAACAACTTTTCATAGATAATTGTTTTCTTAACCCCCCTTTGCCACACAAAATAAATCTGCAGCAGACGACTTTGAAATTATCAAGAACTAGATATAGAAAATCTCTATAGATGATAGTATGATTATTGTATAGAGTTGAAATTGTTGTGGCAAATTTGGAAGAGCAATTTCTCCTTTTTCCACAAAGATTTCAAAAGACGTCTGCTGCAAAGGTGCCAGAAAGCGTCTTTATGTTGGAAACGGTTGAGCAATTCATCCTTTTGCCGCACTGTTTTCAATTCTTTCCAATAGTTAGCCTCCCTTTTCAATTATGTTTTCGCATAAATGTTTTCAGTCATCTGCTGCAGATTTTTTGAATGATGTGGGAAAGGGATAAAGGTCAAATTTGGAATTGGAGAAATACGCACCTTATTTATAAATCAGATCATCAAAATTATGGCCTCTGCACAGACTGATCCGGGCCTACACATTCAGTCCCAGGGGGATAGTCTTTAGAGGTATAGAGTAATGATTCCTGAAACAGAAAATCCACAGGAGGCGAAAAGTGTCTGTCTGGGTTAGCCTGTGCGGCATGCTTAGGCTGATCCGGGTCGATACTTTTATAGGCAGAGTCCACAATGTTTTCTCGCCGGACGGCCCATATCTAGACTGACCAAAATAAAAACAAGAGGCCCATACTAAGGCTCTACTGGCATGGTTCTTTGGTTGCTCTATTGTGTTCACAAGCTGTATTATAGCAATTTTGACAATTTCAAGGGCCATAATCCATTCATGCATGGGCGGATCTGGCTGGTTTACAAAAGGAACCAAGCTCTCATCAATATTTAATTACTATCTTAGTTTGGTGAATGTCAGATAGTAAATGGAGGCTCTATTCTATTCACAAGCTGCATTATAGCAATTTTGACAATTTCAAGGGCCATAATCCAGTCTTGCATGGGATGATCCGGCTGGTTTTCAAAAGGGACAGAGCTCTCATCCATATTTAACTACTATCTAAGTTTGGTGAAGGTCAGATAAGAAATGAGAGGTCTAATGTGTTCACAAGCTGTATTATAGCAATTTTAACAATTTCAAGGGGACTAATACAGTCATGCATGGTCGGATCTGGCTGGAACCGAGCTCTCATCAATATTGAACTACTATTTAAGTTTGGTGAAGATGGGATAGTAAATGGAGGCTCTTTTGTGTTCACAGGCAGCTGTTAAGCTCTATAATAGCAATTTTGACAATTTTAAGGGCCATAATCCAGTCTTGCATGAGTTGATCTGGCTGGTTTTCAAAAGGAACCAAGCTCTCATGGGAATCTAACTATTATAAAAAAGTGTATAAGTTTGATTGAGATTCAATCAAAACTGAAGAATTTAACGCATTCACAAGCAATTGTTTACTGACGCACACACAGAAGCATGTAAGATGTACCCCATCCCATAAGCTCTTTCGGCCTTTGGTCAGTAGAGCTAAAGAGATAAATTGTTTGTTATTTTGCTGGAAGTGTTTTAAAAAAAAACTTTTTTGAAAGATCAGCACAGGTTGTAAATCTGAAACATTCCTTGGCAAAAGAACTATCAATAAATTTTGTGTTAATTGATCAGCATGTTCTCTGATAATTACTGTAATTATACAAAACAGAATAACATGTGCAGTAAGTTTTATTGAGTACAAAATTACTTTTCCAAGATTCTTGTTTTCTTTTGTAGGATTTTCTATTTGATATCCCTTTCCCATTTACAGACACATCTGCTGTAGACAAGTTTTGAAAACAATGTGGTAAAGGAGAAATGGCTCAATATGATCAATTTCTTCTTTTGTCTTAATGTTTTTAAAGACATGACTCGTCGTCACGTTGTATGAAATAATCATATGATTTAAACTAATGCATGTCATAGCCCAAATCTTTACCTCTGATTTGTCAATTAATTTACCCTTTCCCTCATATAGACGCTTTCTGACGCCTTTGCAGCAGACAGCTTTTTGAAAACATAGTGACAAAAGAAGAAATTGCACAAAACGTTAGCATTTATTAAAACCTTTGTTGTGGGTACTCATAAGAATAATATCACTGGAGGTCAAATAAATACTGTAAAACATGTAAAACGCTCCTTATCTACAGCTCACTCAGAGTACAGTATTAACCCTTTCCCTCATTTAGACGCTTTCTGACGCCTCTGCAGCAGATGGCTTTTTGAAAACATAGTGACAAAAGAAGAAATTGCACAAAACGTGCAATTTCTCCTTTTGCCACAATGTTTTCCACTTTTTATCATAGGTTATCCATTCAATTATGGAGATTTTCTATTTTTTGACAAAATACGTTCCAAGTCGTCTGCTGCAGAATTGTCGTATGAGGGAAAGGGTTAACCTCTATGATGTGTACTCACTGAGACAATTTCTTAAGTACCTGCTGTGCAACAAATGGTTGGTGGTCAAATAAAAAATGCCCTTTATCTAAAGTTCCATAATCCAGTTTAACCCTTCCCCACAGTCATGCAGAACCAATTTAAGGCATCTGCAGCAAATAACTTGAAAACATTGTGGCAAAGGAAGAAATTGCTTAACATGAGGATTTGTTTGCAACACAATTCAATTATTGTACTTTCATTTATTGAGATATTGCATTATTTTGCATTGATATTTCAGACTGCCGATGATTTGTGGTCGGTGGGAAATGGTTGCTAGTTGTGGTTGCTGGATATTCCCCGCTATTAAAGGACATTATATATCCCCTTTGTTAAAAACAGCATATCCGGACATTATCCCCTTCATCATTTATTACATGATGGACATATACGCCCCTTCATATACTCAGTAGGAATCCGCTGTGGTTAGCGTCAGGGATTTCGAAACCGGGGTTCGATCCCCAGTCGCGGCACTACAGTCATGGTGGAGTGCCCTTGGGCAAGGCACATTTTCTGCCTAGTACTGGTTATAAACGCTTTCGGACGCCTCTGCAGCAGACGGCTTTTTGAAAACATAGTGACAAAAGAAGAAATTGCACAAAACGTGCAATTTCTCCTTTTGCCACAATGTTTTCCACTTTTAGTCATAGGTTATCCATTCAATTATGGAGATTTTCTATGTTTTGACAAAATACGTTCAAAGTTGTCTGCTGCAGAATTGTCGTATGAGGGAAAGGGTTAATAGATTCTAGATAAAAAAAAAAGGAGACAAGGGTTTTACAAGACATTATCCCTGTTATGAAACAATAGAATCCTATTTTGTCGGTACCATTCAGAATTATTTCAGTTAAACAATATTTTTGACTACCATGATATAGGGTTTGAAGGTCAAATAAAAATTTAAGAACATGAAATACAGCCCTTATCTGGAGCAATGACATCCTTTAGAAATTGTTTCTGAGGAATGACAATGTAGTACACAGACGACTAGAATAGGAAGAATTAACAGGTTGGCTTCTACGATATCTCGTTAGCATTTATTAAAACCTTTGTTGTGGGTACTCATAAGAATAATATCACTGGAGGTCAAATAAATACTGTAAAACATGTAAAACGCTCCTTATCTACAGCTCACTCAGAGTACAGTATTAACCCTTTCCCTCATTTAGACGCTTTCTACAGCAGATGGCTTTTTGAAAACATAGTGACAAAAGAAGAAATTGCACAAAACGTGCAATTTCTCCTTTTGCCACAATGTTTTCCACTTTTTGTCATAGGTTATCCATTCAATTATGGAGATTTTCTACTTTTTGACAAAATACGTTCAAAGTCGTCTGCTGCAGAATTGTCGTATGAGGGGAAGGGTTAATGGATTTGTTATATTATGTTTTCAGGTTTGAAATGGTACCCTAGGCTGGCAATATGTCTCGATTAGGAAAGTACACTTCAGGTAAAATTTTAATATCATATTTGAGCACGTTTATCTTCAATTGACTTTTTCACATTTGCAAATGAATCGGCAGAGGAAAACTTTTGACAAAATTAAAAATTGATTGTATCAGGGCTTTTCAAAAATTTTACTTTCATTCAACCCTTTCCCTCATATAGACGCTTTCAGACACCTCTGAAGCAGACAGCTTTTTGAAAACATAGTAACAAAAGAAGAAATTGCTCAAAACAAGCAATTTCTCCTTTTGATACAATGTTTTCCACTTTACGTCATAGGTTATCCATTCAATGATAGAGATTTTCTATTTTTTGACAAAATATGTTCAAAGTTGTCTGCTTTACAATTGTCGTATGAGGGAAAGGGTTAAAGACATTTTTGATATTTTTCGCCTAGATGGTTTCAAAGTCATCTGCTGCAGATTATTTTTGTATGTGGGAAAGGGAGAAAATCGAGGGCTTGGTGTGAAACGGTTGTAACTAAAAACCTATTTTGAAAACCCTGGTTTAGGGGCAATTTTGACCCCTTTGTAAACAATGCAAATTTAGGTGCCATTGCTCAGAACGAGCAATGGCACCTAAATTTCCATTGTTTACCAAGAAAAATGATTTAACGCTTATAAAGACTTTATGGCGAGGTGAATAACCGTAGTAAAGAATTACCAATTTTAGTTACAACCGTTTCACGCCAAGCCCTCGAAATGTGTTATTGATGCAGATGTTATTTCACTTATTAAGTTATTATCTTGTTTTGTTTTTTATAAAATCAAGAAGGTTTTAACCCTTTCCCTTATACGACAATTCTGCAGCAGACGTCTTTGAACATATTTTTGTCAAAAAATGGAAAATCTCTATAATTTAATGGATAACCTATAACTAAAAGTGGAAAACATTGTGAGCCGTCTGCTGCAGAGGCATCAGATAGCATCTATATGAGAGAAAGACTTAAATGAGCAACTATATAAGACAGTCTGTTCAATAAGTGAATCTTGTTTATAGAAATTTTCCAAACTTTTGTATAAAAGTTTTTTTAAAGTTATCTGCTACAGATTTGTTGTATGAGGGAAAGGGTTAATTTGTATTCTAGACAGACAGTAATCAACACTGCTATTGTATAAATGTAATCTTACACTCAAAACATAACCTTTATCTTAGTTCCGTTAATTGTTACCTTATTTGGTAATGTAGGACTCTTTCAAAATGCAAATGCTAAAAAGAAAATTGAAGGGTGAGGTGGAAAAAGGTTAACATTAAGACAGTAGAGAACTTGAAAAAAGAGAAAAGGCTCATTATTATTAGCAATTTTTCCTTTTCTTAGAATGATTGATTGATTGATTGGGGTTTAACGCTGTTTTTAACAATTTCTCATTTATATCACGGCGGCCAGTTCACCTACTCATGCATTTCCTGGTTTTCTCACACCAGTACTCCACACAGCAAACTTCCCAAGCAACTGGCTGCTTTTCCACATAGACTAAGCCAATTGGTGGAAGACGAATGACGCATGTCGCATTGACTTTTATCAATCGTCGGAAAGAAAGTTGGCCAAGCCGGGATGCAAACTCATAACCCCTGGATTGACAACCCGTGTCGCTACTGACTGAGCTACCGAGGCTCGGCATTTCTTAGAATGAATGTCTTAACAAGTTTTCTGCTGAAGAGATGTTGAAACAAACATCTTCTGTATTTATAAAGGAAAGGGTGAATTAGTCTGTGCTAATTTTCTGTTAACTTTGAAGATTAACCATTTCCCCCATACAACAAATCAGCAGCAGTATCTAAAAATGAAATAACAATTATTGAATAAAGTTGAAAACATTGTGGCAAATGGCGTCGGAAAGCATCTGTATGTGGGAAAGGGTTAAGATAAATGCCATCATACATGCACTCCGATCGTAGTGTGCAGAGTTTGCCATATATTTGATGTCACATCCATATTGGCAGAGAACCAGACTATTTGACTGAACTAATAACTTAAAGTCAAATGTAAATAGCACGTAATTAGTTTTGTGAGTAAAAGGTGAAATCTTGACCCTGATAAGCAGTATTTGGGCTGGTTTAATTCTAAAACAAATGTTTATAAATTGAATAAGATATTGTGTGTGAGTATTGTTGTTGAGTTTTAATTGTAAAGTGGAAATTAATTTTGAACAAAAGGTAATATGGATATATTTCATGCATTTGTTTTGAAAGTTTGCTTATTTTTGCAAAATACCCGTATATGTATTTTTTGAATAGTTATGTATTCAATGTATAAATCCTTCACAACATAGACAGCTCTGTAGCAGAAGCAATTAGGGAAAATCTTTATATTGAAAGTACATTCATTATGAACAATTTCTCCTTTTGCCAAAATGTTTTCAAAACTCCTTTTCTGCAGATGGGTCAAAATGTGTCTCCATTCCGGAAAGGGTTAACACTCTATTTAGAGTGAAGTAAGAAAGGTAGTTAAATACAGTTACGAGTTGCATCTGTCAAATTCTAGTTCCTAGTCAAAGTGATAATTTTTTATTTTTTTTTATTTTTTTTGTATATTTGCAATCATTCTGTATTTTGATAGGGAAATTATTGTATTGTCATACTGTAGGCTCGACTCATACAATTCTATCTTTAACGTATTTCAAGAATCAATTACAATCTTTTTGAAAGTAGCATTTGTTATTGTATCACTCTTTTGATGGAAGATATTTCAATTAAGGTAGTTAAATGCTGATATGTAATCTTAACCCTTTGCCTCATATAGACGCTTTCTGACGTAATATTTTCCACTTTTAGTCATAGGTTATCCATCCAATTATAGAGATTTTCTATTTTTTGACAAAAAATGTTCAAAGTCGTCTGCTGCAAAAATGTTGTATGGGGGAAAGGGTTAACTGTCCTGTTATATTATGAAATGTGTGTCATTTATTATTTATAAGTTAAATGAAGGACTGAAGAGGAACAGTTGGTGCGTCATTATAAAGTGTTGTTGAAAATTATTCTGAGGGCAATCTTGAAGGTAATGTAGATAATCCCTTCTACATTTGCAGATATTTTTAATTATGTGGTCCAGAGGACTTTTGAGAACATTGTGGCATGAGGAGATATTGCTCATAATGACCAATTTCTCCTCTTGCCATATTTTGTTCAACTGTTTTAGATAATTATTTTTCTGTTTAACCCTTTCCCTCATACAACAATTCTGCAGCAGACGACTTAGACCATATTTTTAAAAAAAAATGAAAAGTCTCTATAATTGAACGGATAACATTGTGTCAAAGGGAGAATTTGCTCGTTTTGAGCAATTTCTTCTTTTGTCACTATGTTTTCAAAAAGCCGTCTGCTGCAGAGGCGTCAGAAAGTGTCTATATGAGGGAAAGGGTTAAATAAATATGTCTGATTTGTGGATAATTGAACTTTATTTAAGTCGTCTGCTGCAGATTTGTGGGAAAGGGTTAACTAAAAATAGCAGAGGACTATATAAGGAAGAGAACACAGGCCTTGTTCCCAGGATATCCCTATACGCACTCATTAACCCTTTCCCTCATATAGACGCTTTCTGACGCCTCTGCAGCAGACAGCTTTTTGAAAACATAGTGACAAAAGAAGAAATTGCACAGAATGTGCAATTTCTCCTTTTGCCACAATGTTTTCCACTTTTTGTCATAGGTTATCAATTCAATTATGGAGATTTTCTGTGTTTTGACAAAATACGTTCAAAGTCGTCTGCTGCAGAATTGTCGTATGAGGGAAAGGGTTAAAACCTATGTCATGGGTACTCACAAGAATGTGAAGTGGTGTATATTTATGCTTTCCCTCTTTAATATACACACATTTTGACGCAATTGCAGCAGACGACATTTGAAAACATGAGCAATATCTCCTTTTACGACAATGTTTTCAACTCTATTCAATAATTACACATTCTCTGATAGAGAAATTCTAAATGTTCACCCTTTCCTTCATATGACAATTCTGCAGCAGACAACTTTGAATATATTTGTCAAAAAATAGAAAATCTCTTTAATTGAATGGATAACCTATGACTAAAAGTGGAAAACATTGTCACTATGTTTTCAAAAAGCTGTCTGCTGCAGAGGCGTCAGAAAGTGTCTATATGAGGGAAAGGGTTAATATATATATATCATGACATTTGATGCTGGGTTACTAGGATATGAATATTATGAAACTCCTGTTAGCATGCAGAAAATAATATGCAGATTATGTACTTGGCTAGTTGGCTAGCATTTAACCCTTTCCTACATACAACAAATCTGCAGATGAGTTTGAAAACTTATATAAAACAAAATTTACAAAAATCTAGTGAATAGAGTTGGAAACGTAGTGACGAAATGAGAAATTTATCATAATGAGCAAGTGATAAACTGAGCTAATGCCAGAATTTTCTTGAAATCATAGTAAAATCTATCCAAATGAAAGAAACTAATAAGTAAAAATTGTTAGAAATATTTTGACGTCATGAGAAATTACACCAATTTCTCCATTTGTCACAATGTTTTCAAAAGTTTTCTGTTGCAGATGCATTTAAATGTGTCTTGAGGTGTGAAAGGGTTCATTCAGCATATACATATTATAAAACTTTTAAAGCCTTTCCCACATATAGATGCTATCTGACGCCTCTGCTGCAGACGACTCTTGAAAACATTCTGACAAAAGGATAAGTTGTTCAAAACAAGCTATTTCTCCTTTTGCCATATTTTTTTCATATTTTTTCAGTAATAATACATTCATTTATAGAGATTTTTCTTCTTTTGCCTAGATCGTTTCAAAGTCGTCTGCTGCATAAATGTTTTATGTGGTAAAGGGTTAAGTAATTTGACAGAATTCTTACTTGTAGGACGAAAAGTTTACAATGATAATAAGTTGGACATTTAATATTTTGCTCTTCGTGTCATAACTGAAATAATGTTGAAAGCGGCGTAAAACCCAATAAATAAAATAAATAAATTTTATCCTAAGATAATTTCAAAATATATGACTATTTAAAAAACCTTGGAGGTAATCCTGCTATTATTGCCATTTATTTAAGCTCCTAAAGACCTGAGTAAGTTGACATAAACATAAAGTCTTTAATATTGGTTTAGAAGATTTGTTTTATCCCTTTCCCTCATACATCTGCAGCAAAGATTATTAGCAACATTGTGGCAAAAGGCAAAAAAAAGAAATGGCCAAAGAGCAATTTCTTCTATTTTCACAGCTAGTGTATTTAAAACAAATCCATTATTACATTTTCATTTATAGAGCTTTTATATATATATATATTTGCGGAGTCATTTGCTGCACAGTATTGTTATTTGTGGGAAAGGGTTAACTAGCAAAGATAAGTGATTGATTGATTGATTGATCGGGGTTTTTAACAATATCTCAGTCATATCACGGTGGCCAGTTCACCTACTCATGTGTTTCCTGGTTTTCTCACACCAGTACACCACACAGCAAACTTCCCAAGCAACTGGCTGCTTTTTTGACATGACTAAGCCCATTGGTGTAAGACGAATGACGCATGTCGCAGCAATGAAAGTTGGCCGAGCCGAGATCCGAACTCACAACCCCTGGATTGACAGCCCGCGTCGTTACCGACTGAGCTACCGGGTCTCGGTCAATTGATAAGTGAGGACAAACTACAACATCAAGGATTATGAAAGTAATTTGGTCAAGATGAGTGAGAATGTGTTAATTCCATGGATCATTAACCCTTTCCCTCAAACAACAATTCTGCAGCAGACGACTTTGAACATATTTTGTCAAAAAATGGAAAATCTCATTAACTGAATGGATAACCTATGACTAAAAGTGAAAAACATCGTGGCAAAAGGAGAAATTGCTTGTTTTGAGCAATTTCTTCTTTTGTCACTATGTTTTCAAAAAGTCGTCTACTGCAGAGGCGTCAGAAAGCGTCTTTATGAGGAAAAGGGTTAAAAATGAATGATCTACTATATTCCCTTTCCAAAGTGTAGAAGCTGTGGGAATCCGCTGCAGCAGACAACTTCTGAAATCATTGTGGCAAAAGGAGAAATTGCTCAAAACAAGAAATTTTCTCCTTTTGTCACAATGTTTTCAACTCTTTTTAATAATAAATTCACTTATTTATGAAGGTTGTTGATGTTTTGTCAATATTGCCCCAGATCAGCCTGTACATCTGCACAGAGGCTTTCAAAAAACTTTTAACAAGCAGTGTAAATATGGATCTTACATCTATGTATGTAATGTCAGATCTGTACAGTATATGCATCTGTTACTAATACATCAAAGCTTTTCTTTACCTGACCGTCACTGAAATATACAACTTCTATTGAAATGAATTATGAAGCAAATCAGGAGATTATGGGTTCATGTACATTGAGGATACGCAGTGGCAGGAAAGAAAACATTGCCCATATTGCAGCCATTCCTTATTATGTGCTAAGGCTAGTCTTTATCCTTATTTTCAAAAGTTTGATAACTTGGATTTGAAAAAGTGCATTCCTATGAGGGGAAGAGTTAATAATAACCAGTAATTATTACCAGATCTTCCTTCTTTACACTTTTTATAAATTGACTCATTTTACACTATGCAGATGTGTAAAAGCTATCAATCAGTCTAATAGGGCTTATAACCCTTTCCCAATAACATACACTTTCCGATGCCTCTGATTAAGACAACTTTTGAAAACACTGTGGCAAAAGGAGAAATTGCCCATTATAATGACTAATTTCACCTTTTGCTACAATGTTTTCAACTTTATTCAATAGTTTTTCTTTCATCTGTCGAGAGTTACCATAATTTTTATGAAATGTTTCCAGAGTCGTCTGCTGCAGCTTTGTTGTATGTGGGAAAGGGTTAAATCAGATGAGCGATTAACTTCTAGATATTATGGAATACTGTTTTTTCCTGTTTCCTGCTTTTTTTGTGTCCTGCTGTTTTTTTCTTCCTGATTCTGCTGTATTTTCAATTAACCCTTTCTATTACAACAAGATGTTTTTAAAGTCATCTGCTGTAGATTTCTTGTTCACCAGGTGAAGGTTTTTAACATTATTTAAGTATGCCTTTTTGCATGACTTTAAACTACATGTAGATTTTATGAACAAAGTAGACCAAGATCAGCAAGCATGTTTGTGCAGTCTAATCTAGGTCTATGTATTTGCAACTCAGTTATCAAGCTCTAGCAAAGAAAATTCCTGTAGCTGACTTTCCCACTTACGACAAATCTGCAGCAGATGACTTAAAATCATTTATCCCTTTCCCTCATATAGACGCTTTCTGACGCCTCTGCAGCAGACGGCTTTTTGAAAACATAGTGACAAAAGAAGAAATTGCACAAAACGTGCAATTTCTCCTTTTGCCACAATGCTTTCCACTTTTGGTCGTAGGTTATCCATTCAATTATGGAGATTTTCTACGTTTTGACAAAATATGTTCAAAGTCGTCTGCTGCAGAATTGTTGTAGAGGGAAAGGGTTAAACATTGTGACAAAATAAGAAATTGCTCATCATGAGCAATATCTCCCATTGCCAGATAAGAGCTTGTTAACCCTTTCCTTCATACAACAATTTTGCAGCAGACGACTTTGAACATATTTTATCAAAAATAGAAAATCTCTTTAATTGAATGGATAACCTATGTCAAAGTGGAAAACATTGTCATGATTGTGGCAAAAGGAGAAATTGCTTGTTTTGTGCAATTTCTTCTTTTGTCGCCATGTTTTCAAAAAGTTGTTTGCTGCAGAGTCGTCAGAAAGCGTCTATATATTGGGAAAGGGTTAAATTTGGATGATGATGAGACCAGTTGTAAGCATTCAGTAGAATAAGAGCCAAACACTTCAGAATTTTCAGGGTCTTACCAGTATTTCAAAAATAGCAGGTGATTATTTTTAACTTTATTATTTTCCCAGGATTTTTAAACAGTTTATGTAATTATAAATTGCTTTGGCAAATGTTTTTTTCATCCTTTTCCCCCGTATTGTCTTCATCCATGTGATATATTTTTGAATGTTTGACTATCATTGGAAAAAACGGCTATTTTTTATGATAAAAGATGGTTTCATTTTCATGATAAAAGATGGTTTCATTTTCATGATAAAAGATGGTTTCATTTTCATGATAAAAGAATGCTTTCATTTTCAACATGTGTTTTTAGCTCACATCGGGTGAGCTATTGTGATTACTCACCATCCATCATCTTCCGTCCACATTTTCCTACAAACAACTTTTCCTCCGGAACTAATGAACCAAATTCAAAATAATTTCAAGTAAATGTTCCTGAAGTGGTCCCCTTTCAAAGCTGTTCACAAAGAATTTAATTCCATTGAGAACTATGGTTGCCGCGGCATCAGAAAGATGGAAAAGTGCCAAAACTTCTTGTCAAAAAGAAAGTCTTGCCTGATTTGAAAATTATTTTGCACAAAAATGAATATGCCTTGGATGACCCCCTACCAAGATTGTTCAAATGATTGTGATCTGACGGAAAACATGGCTGCCAGGTTGGGTGGGGATTTAAAGTAACCGTTCAAAGCTGTTGACCGCTAATCACAAGTGACCGCTTGCACAAGTTTGACTGTATAGAGTAAACTCTTAAAGTTCTATAAACCCTTTCCCACCTGCAGATCAATTTTGACCCAATTCTGATCATTGTGCAAAGATGTACAATGGTGTTAACCCTTTCCCTCATATAGACACTTTCTGACACCTGCAGCAGATGGCTTTTTGAAAACATAGTGACAAAAGAAGAAATTGCTCAAAACGATATAGGTTATCCATTCAGTTAATGAGATTTTCAATTTTTTGACAAAATATGTTCAAAGTTGTCTGCTGCAGAGTTGTCTTATGAGGGAAAGGGTTAGGGTGTTAACTCTCTCCCACATATGACAGATCTGAAGCAAACGTCTTTACAAATATTGCGTAAAATCTCTATAAATGAAGAGATAACTGCTGAAAAAAAGTGGAAAACATTGTGTCAAAAGGACTTAATTGTTTTCTAAAGTCGTCTAGCTCAGTCGGTAGCGACGCGGGCTGTCAATCCAGGGGTTGTGAGTTTGAATCTCGGCTCGGCCAACATTTGACAAAAGTCAATGCGACATGTGTCATTCGTCTTCCACCAATGGGCTAAGTCTATGTGGAAAAGCAGCCAGTTGCTTGGGAAGATTGTCGTGTGGAGTACTGGTGTGAGAAAACCAGGAAATACGTGTGTAGGTCAACTGGCCGCCGTAATCTGACTGAGAAATTGTTAAAAACGGCGTTAAACACCAATCAATCAATCAATCAATCTAAAGTCGTCTAGTGCAAAGGTGTCAGAAAGCATCTTTATGTGGGAAACTCTAAGGGTTAAATGAATTGTCATCAAATTGTCATAATATTTCATTAATGTTTCTGTTGCGGATTTGTTGTATGTATGTGTGAATGGGTTCAAATTTGATTAAGCTGTTACACAGTGTAGTAATCTTTTCCCTGGTCCATAAAATTATGGTTGTTAATGTTAATGCCTTTATGCCTTTATACCAAATTACTTTTGAAAAAATTATGAGAAAAGAAGAAATTGTTTACTATATTAGAAGCAACTTTTATCATTTTCCAACAACGTTTTCTGCTATATGTATGTAATAATGGATAATGGAATCCGCCTTGGTCGAGTGGTTAGCTTCGGGGATTTGAAACTGGGCAACCCGTATTCAATCCTCAGTAAAGGCACGACGGTCATGTTGCAATGAGTGCCCTTGGGCAAGGCACATTTTTAAAGCCTAGTACTGGTTTGTTTACCCAGGGATCATGAATAAGTGAACTGACGGCTTTTTGAGAACATAGTTATTTTCAATTTTTTGACAAAATATGTTCAAAGTCGTCTGCTGCAGAATTGTCGTATGAGGGTTAACCCTTTTCCACATGCAGATGCATTTTGATTATTTTGCAACAGATTCATGAGCAATTGATCGTTTTCCCACCATTTTTCCTATTCTGAATATGTACTTTCCCATATTTCTCCCCAAGATGTTTTCAAAGGTGACCGCTGCCACTTCTTTGTAAGTCCGAATGAGTTACTTGACTACCTGAGTTACTAACACTATGACTGTTTGGTGTTTAACAACAATTTCAACAATTGTTCAGGTATATCACAGCATTTCCTGGGTAGTTACCAGTACTTCTTGTCCCTTAATCCTGACGCCAGCGTGTCAGTCATTATGCAAACCCTGCAACCCTGAGCACAAGGATAGGCAGCCATTTTTACCATTTTTGGGATAGGGGCGTTTCGCCACTATCTCATAGCGAAGCTGCTTTCGAAAAGTCGAATTTAAAGCTGCAACCGCAGTCCACATGTGTATACCTACACCAAAATCGAGTTTTGATTGGTTATAATCTGCCTTTTCAACGATTTCATTGGTTCGACCGAATCACAAAACCCTCCGCTGCATAAATTTATGAGACAAAATAGTTTCTATGAATGAAACTCACTCTGAACTATGGTTGACCTTAAGGTCAGTAGTGTGAGGTAAAGTCGACCGTTCTGTGACCCCATTAGTTTACAACAGTCGACTTATAGAGAAATGTGCAAAGCACTGTAAATACAATTATTGAAAGGAGTTGAAACCATTGTGGCAAAAGTAGAAATTGCCTACGAAAAGCAATTTCCCCTTTTGTCACAATGTTTTCGATTGTCGTCTGCTGCACATGCGTCTGTAGGCGGAAAATGGTTACATCCTTCCCATGGAAGCGGAACCCTTTCCGTGATACTATAACAGTTCGAATATTTAAAAAATATTGTTGAAAATGGAGCTATTGCTGACAATGAGCAATTCCTCCTTTTCACACAATGCTTTCAAACACGTTTCAAATTAATTCTTTTCATATTTAAACGTTTTACTATGGACGTTCTTTCCCTCTTTCTCCCTTCCGGACACATTTTGAATAACATGCTAGAGATGAATGATTACGAGCAATTTTGCCTTACATCAAGGGGAAAAATATATAGTTGAAACCTTTGTGGAAAAAGAGGAAATGGGTCATGATAAACAATTCTGCAGCCGTCTGCTGCACATGCGTCAAAAAGCGACTGTAAGCGGGAAAGGGTTGAACCGTTCCCGTTATAGCTACTTAGTTACAAACAAATGTTGAAAGTATATTTGCAAACGGAGCAATTGCTGACAATGAGCAATTTCTCCTTTTCAAACAATGCTTTGAAACATGAATCAAATTGTTTCTATAACCTAGATAACGAAAACATTTGTCTACAGTTATTATTTTAACCTTTGCCCCTTTTAGACACATTTGACTAACCTTAACAGATGAATGATAATCAACAAGTTTGTCTTTTTCCACAATGTTTTCATCACTATTCAAAATCATACTTTTATTAATTCAGGTCAATAGTTATGCCTTAGTTCAATGTTGTTTGCTGTATATTTAGTCTATGTGGTCAAGGTTAAGGAATACTGTAAACAAACTTGTTACAACATAATTCGTCCAAAGAGAGAGGTCCTACTGTGTATACATGCCATGAAATAATGTTACAAACGGTCTCACCGCTACTGGGGAATTGTTGGTAAAACAGGTCGCGTTTTGTGTTGAATATTCTCATGTGTCGCTGTATGTAGACCCTACTAGGAAATAGAAATTAAATCTACAAATTATAGATAAGTTAATTTCAACATTGATTGATTGGGATTTAACGCCGTTTTTAACATTTCTTCAGTCATATCACGGCGGCCAGTTCACCTACAAATGTATTTCCTGGTTTTCTCAAACCAGTACTCCTCACAACAATCTTCCCAAGCAACTGGCTGCGTTTCCACATAGACTTAGCCATTGGTGAAAGACGAATGACGCATGTCGCATTGACTTTTGTCAAACGTCGGAAAGAAATTTGGCCGAATTTGTCAACACATCCGAGTTATAACCGCAAGGTCATTATTTATTTTATTATTGAGAAGCTTCTAGCGATTTTGGGACTAAAATTATAATGTATATGCATTTGCGTTAATTTAAGACTCAACGTTCATCAACGTGTAATATAGTCCTAGATGTATCTGTTGACAAATAAACTAGAAATGTAGTCTAAATAGGTTTTTGAAAATTAACCTTGACGGTCCGGTCCCGTTTCGGAGATACAATTAAATTGCAAATACTTTACAAATACCATAATCTAAGCTGACGTGTTTTGACGCATCGAACCAGTCTTCTGTAATCAATACTTTATGAGTTGTCTCTGTCTGTAAAGCTTGGAGGTATAATCCGGCGTCCGGCCGGCTGTCTGCCTGAATGTGCATTCGTCCGTCCGTCATGGAGTGCATGTATTGGTTAACACGTTGTTTCTGTATGGCAGATTTATTTCAAAGTGGTCACAATTATACCCGTGTGATCAGGAGAACGGCAAAGTACTAGGTACATAACTCTGGTCTGTTTTTTCAGTTATCTCCATTTTTCCTTATTTAGTTCAGCGATTGTCTCAATTAACTTTCATTGTATCAATTTCAAACTTGGTTTGTATGTAACTTATGACCTACAGATTTGCAGTGCACCATTACCATAAATTTAGCATGCTGCGTTTGGAGTGTGTATATTTTTGTCTTTCAATGTTCTCCCTTATTATATGCAACACATGCGTTCCGTGAAATTCCCCTTTTCGTTAATGAGTGCTTCCCCAAGATTTGTACTTCGTCAAATCTAGTCTGTTTTTTAGGTGTAAACTCAATTTTTTCATTTCTTCGGTTATTGTCTCAATATATGTCCAATATATTAATTTAAGACTTGGTGTATAGGAAACTCAGAGCTGCAATTGTGCAGTGCAAAAGAAACATAACTCTATCATGCTTTCGATCGTCTTTCATTTATCAGCATGATTACAATATACATTGTTGATCTTTAGTGATTTCTGAACTAGAAATATTTTAATTAAGGGTAGCTGCTCGGGTTTTTTTTGTCAATCTTTTGTCCTTCGATATTTTGTTTATACAAGAAAAGGGTAAAACTTTGACAAATGAGGTATATGTTATTGGCAGGCAATATGTGTTGCTTCAAACATTTTTGGTTTGGTTTGTTTAAAAGTCATTGTTTCATTGTTTCAACAATGTTTGTCCATATGATCTATGCCATATGTTTTCAATTTACATATGCCCCCTATACCATCAGCGCTTTCAGCGCTTTGATTAAAGTCTTTGGTATGAACTGGCCTGGGCCTCCAGCACCAAGGCAGTTGAGTTACTAACACAAAGAATATTATTATGTCTCCCCCCATACATGGGGGTGACATATTGTTTTTGCCCGTTCCGTCCTTCCGTCTGTCACACTTGTTTCCGCTCAATAACTGAAGAATGCTTGGGTGTAGGAACATGTTGGTCATGACCAGTAGCTGACCCCTATTGATTTTGATGTCAGAAGGTCAAAGGTCAAGGTCATGGTGACCTTGTGAGGTAAAAGATGGTTTCCGCTCAATAACTGAAGAATGCTTGGGCCGAGGAACACCATATGCAGGTTGGCCATGCCCAGTAGAAGACCCCTATTGATTTTGAAAGGTCACAATGACAATAAGCTGAAAAAGTGTTTTTGCTTGGGCCCAGGAACTTCATACTTAGTGTACAGGTTTGTTACCAAAGCAAATGACCCCTACTGATTTTGAGGTCACTAGGTCAAAGGTCAAGGTCACAGTGGTCAAGGTCACATCCGTCACACTTTTTTCCGCTCAATAACTGAAAAACGCTTGGGCATAGGAACTTCATACTTACTATGCAGGTTGGTCATGACCAGTAGATGACCTCTATTGATTTTGATATTAGAAGGTCAAGGTCATGGTGACCTTGTGAGGTAAAAAATGGTTTCCGCTCAATAACTGAAGAACGCTTATGCCGAGGAACTCCATACTTGGTACGCAGGTTGGCCATGCCCAGTAGAAGGCCCCTATTGATTTTGAGGTCAGTACGTTTAAAGTCGAGGTCACAGTGACCTTGAGCTGAAAGGTCACAGTGACAATGAGCTGAATAATTGTTTTTGCTTAATAACTGTAGAATGCTTAGGCCATATAAGTTAATATTTGGTGTGCAGGTTGGTCACTACCAGCAGATGACCCTTATCGATTTTGAGGTCACTAGGTCAAAGGTCAAGGTCATGGTAACCCTCAGCTGAAAAATGGTTTCGGCTCAATAACTAAAGAATGCTTATGGCGAGGAACCTCATACTTGGTGTGCAGGTTGGTTACCACCAGCAGATGACCCCTTTTGATTTTGAGGTCACTTGGTCAAAGGTCAAGGTCATGGTAACCTTCAGCTGAAAAATGGTTTCTGCTCAATAACTAAAGAATGCTTATGTCGAGGAACTTCATACCTAGTGTGCAGGTTGGTCCTAACCAGTAGATGACCCTTATTGATTTTGAGGTCACAAGGTCAAAGGTCAATGTCACGGTAACAATGAACTGAAAAATTGTTTTTGCTTAATAACTAGAACGCTTTGGCCATGGAAGTTAATACTTGGTGTGCAGGTTGGTCACTACCAGCAGAAGACCCCTATTTATTTTGAGGTCAAAGGTCAAGGTCATGGTAACCTTCAGCTGAAAAATGGTTTCCGATCAATAACTAAAGAATGCTTATGTCGAGGAACTTGGTGTGCAGGTTGGTCCTAACCAGTAGATGAACCTTATTGATTTTGTTTGATTTTGAGGTCACAAGGTCAAGGTCACAGTAACCTTCAGCTGAAAAATGGTTTTTACTCAATAACTCAAGAACGCTCATACTTGGTGTGCAGGTTGGTCACCACCAGCAAATGACCCCTATTGATTTTGAGGTCACTTAGGTGAACTACAAAATTCATCTCAATCATTTCTTTTCCTCCCCTATGACCACAAAAATGGGGAATCAAGCGCTTTTTCAAAAAAGCAATCTCTAGTTATAAGTAGGATTTCTCAGAGGGCTGGACAAGGGGCAGTCAACAGGTCTTTGTTCCATAATGTAATCTCTTATTACTTAATTAACCCTTTCCCTCATATAGACGCTTTCTTATCTCTCTGCAGCAGACAGCTTTTTTAAAACAAAGTGACAAAAGAAAAATTGCTCGAAACAAGCAATTTCTCATTTTGCCACAATGTTTTCGACTTTTAGTCATAGGTTATCCATTCAATTATAGAGATTTTCTATTTTTTGACAAAATATGTTCAAAGTAGTCTGCTGCAGAATTGTTGTATGAGGGAAAGGGTTAAACCAAATGTCATGGGTACTCAAAGATTTGTCTCAGGCCATTTCTTTGAGTATCCATAAGGTTTGAGGATCACTTAACCATTACCTACATACAGGAACATTGTGATGTCTCTGCAGCAGACGAGTTGAAAAAAATGTGACGAAAGGAGACATTTCTCTTGATGAGCAATGTCTCCTTTTGCCACAATGTTTTTTACTCTATTCAATAATTATACTTCTATTTATAGACGATTTCCATAATATTGCTAAGATGTCAGCGGCAGATTTGTTGTAAGTGGGAAAGGGTTAAGATAAAAAAACGTGCAATATGCCTCTTATCTTGAGGTCTTGTTTCCAGTCAGAGAAGTGTGCCTCTCAGGTAGGGTCTGTAGCAGCCGGTTCTTGGTATTGTAATATTTACTTAAACTTATCAAATGTTTGCACATCTTAAAACTATGTCCTTGGTACTCATTAGAATAGTATTAATCAGACCTTTCTATTGAGTACCCACAACGTAGGATTTTTCCTAGAATTTTGGAATTATTCTGCCGAAAGATGAAATTCAGTCGCGTTATCCAGCGTACCGTCGTGTCAGGATGGCAGATCAATAGAACTTCTCCTTCAAGACATTTTGTAGTGTCAAACCCCGCTGGTTTATTTTTCCCCCATTGCTCTCAGATTTCTCTAATTATCCATAGTTGTTGTGTGCTTTTGGAGTGGTTAAGTTTATTTTATAATCCTTCGGAGCTATAAACAAAAGGATTTTACGATAATTGTTCCACCAGTGAATACTACTGTTTTGTCGTGTACCTTTTCCCACATACAGATGCTTTGTGACACATCTGCAGCAGACGACTTTTGAAAACATTACGGCACATATATATGCCATAATGTTTTCAACTTTATTCTATAATTAATCTTTCATTTTTATAGAATTTACATATTTATGACTTAATATTTTCAAAGAAGTCTGCTGCAGATTTCTTGTATATGGAAAAGGGTTATAGCAATTTTGCAATTACAGTGCAACCAAGGCAAGTGAACATCTGTTTTTGCCAAAAAGTTACCTTTCTTTCAGGATTTTTTTTTTGCTGTAGTATAATGTTTTGTCAGGACATCTAAACCAATTTGATAACAAAGTTGTTTTGAAAACATCTGTGGAAAGTTTGTAAAATTTGGAAATGAAGCTCAGCTGGTAACAAAAATAATCGCTGTTTATCCAACTGTTGAAAGTTTGAATTCCAGTTTAAACGAGCAATATCTTCATTTCTCACAATGAATTTATCTTGCATCAATTCAAACTGCCAGAATACATTGTATTCCGATATGGTATTTTTTCCACATCTTCTTTTAATCCTTTCCCTCATATAGATGCTTTCTGACGTCTCTGCAGCAGACGGCATTTTGAAAACATAGTGACAAAAGATGAAATTGCTCAGAACGAGCATTTTCTCCTTTGGCCACAATGTTTTCAACTTTTAGTCACATGCAGGTTATATATCCATTCAATTATAGAGATTTTCTACTTTTTGACAAAATATGTTCAAAGTCGTCTGCTGCAGAATTGTCTTATGTGGGAAAGGGTTAAGTCAGATCACTAATCATATAGTATCAAGTGAGTAGATAAATCCAATCATTTAGTTTTTGGAAGCAATGGTGTTATTTTACTTACATTATCTTAGATCCATATCTCTGTAAGTTTTTCAAGGTGTGTTATATGAAATCAAAACTACAGAGTCAGGAAATATTATCGTTTGTTAATTGTTTTATGAGGATGATAATTGAGTTTGGATGCTAATTGTGTTTCTCTCTGCCAGTGTTATACCATTGTAAAACCTCCCATTATCCCAAGTATGTATTTATTATTTTATATTCACTTGAAGTTTATTGTGAGAAAATAATTGTATTGTTCTGGCAAAAAGTCTATACATTTTAATATACTATTTTAAAACCCAGAAGAAGACACTGAGCAATGTCTCTTTTTCTTAAAATGTTATTATGAAAACTGTCAAATTAACTGTTTTCAACAAATCTGCAGCAATATATGACTTCGAAAAACCTCTAGGTAAAAACGTGAAAAATCACCATAACTTAGAGATTAATTATTTTAAAAATATTGAAAATATTGTGACAATGATTTCAAAAGTCGTCTGCTGCAGAAGCGTCAGAAAGTGTTTGTACAATGGAAAGTGTAAAGTTTATATCAGAAAAAGATAAAAACATTTTTGAATAAGAAGAATTTTACTTGTGGAAATAGCAGCTATGGAAAAATATTGTAAATTTCTGTTTTTGCTGAGTGTTTTCCAAAGTCAACTGGTGTAAATGCATCTTAATGCAACAATCTTTATGAGAGAAAGGGTTAAGGTATTTTAAGATCAGTTAAATTACCAATTAATTTTAATTATATTATTTGATATTTTAAGAGTGGTCTGCATTGATAATATTCTACTAAGAAAATGTTACATCTAGAAAATACATATAAAGACAGATTAACTGAAAATACCCTGGGAAAAGGAGAAATTTCCTTTTTAGCTCGACTTTTGAAAAAAACGAGAGCTATTGTTATGACCCTGGCGTCGTCGTCCGGTGGCGGCGTGGTAGTCCGGTTAAGTTTTTTATTCAGCTCAGCTTTTTTTCTGTTTTCTATCAGTCCAGCGTCTGTGCCGTACAGTGTGCTCTTGTTTAATTTTAAGGTCCTAGGGGCAGTTTCTTCTTTCTGTACAATTTTGCAGAACTTCAAATGTATCGGAAATTATGTTTATCAGGGAAAAGAATATATCTTTAATGCTTTCCCTCATACGACCATTCTGCAGCAGATGACTTTGAACATATTTTGTCAAAAAATTGAAAATCTCTATAATTGAATGGATAACCTATGACTAAAAGTAGAAAACATTGTGGCAAAAGGAGAAATTGCATATTTTGTGCAATTTCTTCTTGTGTCACAGTGTTTTCAAAAAGCCGTCTGCTGCAGAGGGAATGGTTAAAAATAGACAAACTGATCTGGGACTTTCTGATTGCACAATTTTGATATGCATGACAGCTCAACATTAAATTTATTTATTGCATGCAAATAAATTAGTTGCTTCATTTACCACTATTTTTAACTAACCTGTGCACGAGGTGCTCAAGGTGAGCTATTGTGAACACATGTTTTCATGCATCGGCAACAATTACCTTGTTAAACACTCTACAGGCTACATTTTGCATCCAATCTTCATTGTTTATCAAAACATTCATCTCCATCAAATCTTGGTCAAGTTCTTAACTGGGCCATGTGAGGTCAAAAACTAGGTCACTAGGTCAAAATGAAGGAAAATCTTGTTAACACTCTGGAGGCTGCATTTTTAACTGTTACCAGAATGTTTGTCTTGATCAAGTTCAATTATGGGTCAGGTTGGGTAAAGTGTATGTCACTAGGTAAAATTGAAGGAAAATCTTGTTAACACTCTAGAGGCCACAATTATTGCTTCAGCAGTTTAAAGTTTTGTCAGAATGTTTGTCTAAATAATATCTAGGTCATGTTTGAATATGGGTCATATTGGGTCAGAAACTAAGCCAAATTGAAGGGAAATCTTGTAAACATTCTGGAGGCTGCATTTTTAATTTGAGCATGTTGAAACTTTATCAGAATGTTTGTCTTGATGATATGTGCAGGCCAACATGTCTGTTTGAAAACTAGGTCACTAGGCCAAAGTGAAGAAAAATCTTGTTAACACTCTGAAGCCGCATTTTTTGCATCAACATCTTCAAATTGGGTTAAGAACTAGGTCACTATGCAAAATGGACGGAACATATTATTAACACTGGAGGTTGCATTTTGAATCTTTGTCAGAATTATTGTCCTGATGTGTTTTGCATTAGAAATCACATTGCATAATTCAGATGAGTAATCTAGGGCCATCATGGCCCTCTTGTTTAACCCTTTCCCTCATATAAATGCTTTCGGACGCCTTTGCAGCAGAAGGCTTTTTGAAAACATAGTGACAAAAGAAGAATTTGCACAAAACGTGCAATTTCTCCTTTTGCCACAATGTTTTCCACTTTTCGTCATAGGTTATCCATTCAATTATGGAGATTTTCTATGTTTTGACAAAGTCGTCTGCTGCAGAATTGTCGTATGAGGGAAAGGGTTAATGGTTGTCTGCTGGAAATGTACCGACAGGAGGCCATGGGTTAACACTTTCCCACAAATATATGCTTTCCACAACAACTTATTAATTAAGAATGTACATGTACTTAGAAGCTGAGCATGTTGCGAACATCTTGCACTGCATCCAAGCATATTTTAAATATTTCTTAACATCTGTAAGTGTTGTATCCTTTTAACCCTTGCCCTCGTACAACAAATTCGCGGCAGACGACCTTGAACATATTTTATCAACTAATAGAAAATCTCTATAATTGTGTCACTATGTTTTCAAAAAGCCATAAAATGTCTATATAAGGGAAAGGGTTAAATATTTAGGAAATTTCTAATATTCTAAACATGAATAAAAAATAATATTAACATACAAAGCCTAGTTAACTTAGGTTACAGTTCTATGAAACTCGGGCCTGCAGGTTTTCCACAGAACGTGGCGGATTTTTGCATGTTATAAAATCTTTATTTGACCCTATAACCCTATGTTGTGGGTACTCAAAAGAATTGTCTCTATGAGACAATTCTTTTGAGTACCAACAACATTGGGTTTGATTGGATGATAAGAAAGATATTGTGGGGAAAAAGAGTTGTACTGTAACCCCCCCCTCCTTATCCGGACCACTGTATAGCATGTTAATTATATTGACATTATACTTAGTAACGGTCCCATGTGTGGTTATGTTTTGTAGGAATCCAATTAAACCCTTTCCATGATATAGACGCTTTATGACGCCTCTGCAGCAGACGGCTATTTGAAAACATAGTGCCAAAAGAAGAAATTGCACAAAATGTGCAATTTCTCCTTTAGCCACAATGTTTTCCACTTTTAGTCATAGGTTATCCATTCAATTATAGAGCTTTTCTACTTTTTGACAAAATACGTTCAAAGCCGTCTGCTGCAGAATTGTCGTATGAGGGAAAGGGTTCAACCCTTTCTATGATAGATACTGATGACATTACATGTTGCCTCTAAAACAGCCTTTGAAAATATTGGGTGAAAAGGAGAGGAGCGCTTCCCCTTTTTTCTGTAATAATACTTTTTCTAAAATGTGGGCTAAATTTTACTTCAAATTTTCCAGATATCATGGTTTGTTTCCAAGGAAACGCCTGGAAAATAGTTGAATCGGGATAAAGGTTAACCCTTTCCCACATATAGACACTTTCTGAAGCCTCTGCAGCAGATGGCTTTTTGAAAACATAGTAACAAAAGAAGGAATTGCTCAAAACAAGCAATTTCTCCTTTTGCCACAATGTTTTCCACTTTTTGTCATAGGTCATCCATTCAATTATTTACAAAATATGTTCAAAGTCGTCTGCTGCAGAATTGTCATATGAGGGAAAGGGTTGACCCTTTCCCACAAGTAGAGCCATTTTGATACCACTGCAGTAGACAACATTTAAAAAACATTGTAGGAAATGAGGAGCAATTTCTCCTTTTGCCACAATGTTTTCATCTCTATTCAATAATTATACTATATATCTCGGATGTTTTCCATTATGTTATTTCTTTGGCCTTCTGAAATGCAGTTTTGTTGTGTGATGGAAAAGGTTAACCTAATATTATTCGGCTGAAGACTGTTAATTTACCCTTTCCAACATACAACAAATCTGCAGCAGACGACTTTTGAAACATCTCATCCAAAAAAATGGACAATCTCTAATAATAAAAGTATAATTATACCCCCAGATACGTAGTATATGGGGGCTATATAGGAGTCACGTTTGTCAGTCGGTTTGTCAGTTGGTCGGTCGGTCCGTTGGTCTGGACATTTCTTGTGAACACTATTTCTCAGCAACCCTTGGTCAGAATTCAATATAACTTCACAAGAATGATTGATACCAAGCCTAGTTGTGCATATTGTCGGCGTGTTGCACTGGAATTATTTTTAAATGAGTTATGGCCCCTTGAATTTCTCATACATAGTTGATCTATACACATTTCTTGTGAACACTATTTCTCAGCAACCCTTTATCAGAATTCAATATAACTTCACAAGAATGATTGATACTAAGCCTAGTTGTGCATATTGTCGGTGTGTTGCACTGGAATTATTTTTAAATGAGTTGTGGCCCCTTGAATTTCTCATACATATGTATATTGTCAGGCACCAGCTGGGGTTTTCATCACCTTCAGTGATATTTCTAGTTTATGAATAGAGTTGAAAGTAAATTGTGGCAAAAGGAGAAATTGCTAATCATGCCACAATGTTAACCCTGTCCCACTTATGACAATTCTGCAGCAGACGACTTTGAACATATTTTGTCAAAAAATAGAAAATCTCTATATTGAATGGATAACCTATGACTAAAAGTGGGAAACATTGTGACAAAAGGAGAAATTGCTCGTTTTGAGCAATTAATTCTTTTGTCACTATGTTTTCAAAAAGCTTACTGCTTAAGTGGCGTCAGAAAGCGTCTATACGAGGGAAAGGGTTAAGGTCATAATGGAAGATTATACTACATGACATTGTAATCAATATAAGTATAGCAACAGTGTTTTCTATATTGGCAACAACCCCTCGGGACACCGAAATGAGCGTTACAAGTTTATAATAAGAATTTACTGCTGAATCAGTCTAAAGTAACATAAGAGGGGAATATGTCTGCCCGATATTGGGCTCAAACCCAGGACCTCTATAACACTAGCTTGGTGCACTAACCGACTGAGATAACCGGGCAATAATGTCTTGCCACCACATCCAGACACTACAGGTCTGGTCCAATAATTTGCACTAGGTCATGAAGTTGTTCTAGCATCCTGGAGTGAACCCTGGAGAACAGTTACGTCACTGAGTTTCTACTTTATAAGATAGGGATGGACCTGAACCCCATCTCCCACTTACAACAAATCTGCAGCAGACGACATTGAAAATATATTGGCAAAAATAATAAAACTGCAATAAATAAAAGTATAATTATTAAAAAAGAGTTGAAAACATTGTGGCAAAAGGCGAAGTTATTAACCCTTTCCCTTATATAGACGCTTTTTGACGCCTCTGCAGCAGACGGCTTTTTGAAAACATAGTGACAAAAGAAGAAATTGCACAAAACGTGCAATTTCTCCTTTTGCTACAATGTTTTCCACTTTTAGTCATAGGTTATCCATTCAATTATGGAGATTTTCTATGTTTTGACAAAATACGTTCAAAGTCGTCTGCTGCAAAATTGTCGTATGAGGGAAAGGGTTAAGATTCTTTTTATCAGATATTTTCAAAGCAGGCCAAAAATTATATCAGATAAATCGTTAAAATAAAACTCAACTCGAGTATCACAGATGGGAAAGTCCGCCATAAAATTTAAGTCATATATTTCGGGGGGAGACTATTGATTTTTGGTATAAAATAATTTTGATTATCAGGCACTTTCTGAATCTGCAAATATTATGCTATTGCACATGTTGGAAACATTTTGCCAGATCATAACTTAGTGTTTTCCTAATATGATCGTTTCAGAGTGTTCTGCTGTGTGGTAATACATAATATTTCGAGGGCTTGGCGTGAAACGGTTGTAACTAAAATTGGTATTTTTTTACCAAGGTTTAAATCACCTCGCCATAAAGTCTTTAAAAGCGTTAAATCATTTTTCTTGGTAAACAATGGAAATTTAGGTGCCATTGCTCGTTTTGAGCAATAGCACATAAATTTGCATTGTTTACAAAGGGGTCAAAATTGACCCTAAACCAGGTTTTGCAAAATAGGTTTTTTAAGTTACAACCATTTTGTGCCAAGCACTCGATATATTGTACTAACATTTCAGCAATTGAATGTATTATTTCTATACAGAAATGAAAACATTGTAGGAGAAAGATTTTTTTTGTCTATTTACTAGGGATGGCAACGAATATTCGAATATTCGAATATTCGATCATACGGTCGAATATTCGAATACTATATCATGGTTCGAATATTCGATGAAATCAGGATTTTCAACACTAAAAAATAAAAAATTAATTTCTGCTTGTTTATTTTTTTCATAAACTGTAGGTAAAGGGTTATCGATGGTCTATTTTACGCATTTTTTATAAAGTGTCAATATAGTGTATAACATGTCAAATTGATAATCCCTGCTTTATGCTATAAGTGTGATCGATATAATACAGATGTTTTCGTTCCAAAACATCGTAACTTCACAGTTGATTCTATGTAGTTACCGCTTTTTAGAATGAGGCATCAATCAGACAATATTTGAGGTGTTATTATCCGGTTTCGTTAATTGTTTTGATAAACAAACTGTAAATAATTAAGTAGCGTTGTATTTCACATTTTGTATAATAACAGAAGCCTTGATTGGTAATTGCGAACATGCAGATATGTAGCAAGTATCAAACTGTGCAAATAAAACCTTTTATTTGCAGATAATTGTTGCTATTCATTTTGTTCATAAATACTCGAAAATTCGATCTGCATAGCCACATCAGTTTTGAAATATCTTGACATTAGTACGTAATATTTGATTTCAACAATGCCTGTTACGCCGTATATAGTTTGGAAGTATATCCGCCGATCTGAGAAAATAGCATCATGTACTCTGTGTAAGGCGGAGCTGTCCTACCACAACCAACCTCCGCAATAATCTACAAAACAAACATCCATCTAGATACATAGATAACCCTTCTGTAACTACCGAGCAAAAGAAACAAACATCAATATGTCATGTACAACAGCATTTCAACAATAGTTCAGTTATATGCAGCAAGAGAAATATTAAACCTCAGTTGTAAACAGGGTAATCAGAGCTAAATGTTTCGAACAATACATTAAGAATGGGATCAATTAGTTAAAATCTGCGCACTTTACCAACGTATTTTTTCATACGATTTCATTGGTGTAACGGAAACGTCAAATGAGAGTACACTGGACAAATAAAGAATTAAAAAAGTCTTTGTTTGGTAAGCATGCGCAAATGGGTCGAATATTCGAATATTCGAATATCTTGTGATCGAATATTCGAATACTAATTTTGGTATTCGTTGCCATCCCTACTATTTACCCTTTCCCACTTGCAGACGCTGCAGCAGACAAGTTTCGAGGACGTTGTGTTAAATGAAAAATTGCTCATTATGAGCTATTCCTCCTTTTGCATCAATGTTTTCAACTTTATTCAATAATTGTTCTTTCATTTATAGAGAGTTTCCATATTAACCCTTTCCCTCATACAACAATTCTGCAGCAGACGACTTTAAACGTATTTTGTCAAAACATAGAAAATCTCCATAATTGAATGGATAACCTATGACAAAAAGTGGAAAACATTGTGGCAAAAGGAGAAATTGCACGTTTTGTGCAATTTCTTCTTTTGTCACTATGTTTTCAAAAAGCCGTCTGCTGCAGAGGCGTCAAAAAGCGTCTATATTAGGGAAAGGGTTAATATGACTTGATGTTTTCAAGGTTGTCTGCTGCAGATTTGTTGAATGTGTAAAAGGGTTAGGCAATTTCTTCTATTTTTGCAATGATTTCAAAAGTTTTATGCTGCAGAGATGCTTTAACCTGTTTCTTGATATGGAAAATAAATGTCTTGATTTTAGACAATGTAGACAAATTGTTTGTAAAGGAGAAGTTATCAATAGGTGCAATTTCTGCTTTTTCCATGCTGTGTTTACTGCAGCATTCATGAAGTCATTGTAAAAATAGGAGAAACTGCTTTAACCCTTTCCCACATACAACTGCTCTTTGATACCTCTGACTGTATTGCAATTGAATTAATGTATTTACTTTTGGACGGTAGATTGGGTATTTGTCGTTGATTTGGATCTGCATTAGTGTATTTATTTTTGGACGGTAGGTTGGGTAATTTCTCGGTGATTTGGAACTGCATTATTAGTCCCCTACCGATCGAAGATCGGTTTAGGGACTATAGGTTTGGTCGTTTCCGTCTGTCCGTCCGTCTGTCTGTCTGTCTGTCTGTCAGTCCCAGCTAACCTTGTCCAGCCCGTAACTTAAGCATGCATCATAGGATTTGAAAGAAACTTAGCACAAACGTTCACCATGATAAGGCGGCGTGTTGTGCACAAGACCCAGGCCTGTACCTCAAATGTCAAGGTCTCACTTAGAGGTTAAAGGTCAAAATGAGTACTCTTTGATAGTATTACCTTGTCCGTCCTGTATCTCCACCATGCATCATAGGATTTCCATAGGATTTCTAAAAAACTTGGCACAAACGTTCACCATGATGAGGCGGCATGTCATGCTCAAGATTCAGGCCTGTACCTCAAATGTCACGGGCACACTTAGAGGTCAAAGGTCAAAATGAGTACTATTTGAAAGGACTACCTTGTCCAGCCCACATTTCAAGCATGCATCATAGGATTTCAAAGAAACTTAGCACAAACGTTCACAATGATGAGGCGGCATGTCACGTACAAGACCCAGGCCTGTACCTCAAATGTCAAGGTCACACTTAGAGGTCAAAGGGCAAAATGAGTACTGTTTGATAGGACTACCTTGTCCGGCCCACATTTCAACCATGCATCATAGGATTTGAAAGAAACTTGGCACAAACGTTCACCATGATGAGGTGGCATGTCGCGCACAAGACAGGCCTGTACCTCAAATGTCAAGGTCACACTTAGAGGTCAAAATGAGTACTGTTTGATAGGATTACCTTGTCCAGCCCGCATCTCTACCATGCATCATAGGATTCCCAAGTTACTTTGCACACATGTTCACCTCAAATATCAAGGTCAACAGTCAAAATGAGTACTGTTTCATAGGACTGTACCTTGTCCGAGCCGCATCTCGACCATGCATCATAGAATTTTCATGAAACTTGGCACAAATGTTCACAATGATGAGTGAGTCTTTCGCTCTCAAGACCAAGGCCTGTATCTCAAATTTCAAGGTCACACTTAGAGGTCAAAATGAGTACTGTTTGATAGGACTGTACCTTGTCCAGCCCGCATCTCAACCATGCATCATAGGATTCCCAAGTTACTAGGCACACATGTTCTCCATCATAAGATGGCATGTCACACTTAAGACTTAGGCCTGTACATCAAATGTCAAGGTCACACTTACAGGTCAAAGTTCAAAATGAGAACTGTTTGATAGGACTGTACCTTGTCCGGCCCGCATCTCCACCATGCATCATAGGATTCCCAAGTTACTGGGCACACATGTTTACCATCATGAGGTGACATGGCACACAAGACACAGGCCTGTACCTCAAAGGTCAAGGTCACACTTAGAGGTAAAAGGTCGAAATGAGAAACCATGCATTACAGAATTCCCAAGTTACTGGGCACACATGTTCACCATGATGAGGTGACATGTTGCACACAAGACACAGGTCTGTAACTGGAAGGTCAAGGTCACACTTACAGATCAAAGGTCGAAATGAAAACTGTTTGATAGGACTGTATCCAAAATGTATGCAGTGCATTGCTGTTTTTGTCAACAAATCGTTTATCGAGGCTCCATTGTATGGTATATATACATATTTAAGTATAGATTTTAAGCAACATAGAGAAAAATTGTTTGTAAAGGAGAAATTTGTATTGTGTGCAATTACTGCTATTCTCTTGCTGATATGAAAGGTGCCTAAAGTTGTATGCATAAGGGAAAGGATAACATTACATGTAGAAAAAGAAATTAAAAGAGTTTCTCAAAGAATAGAATAATGAGCTATTGCTCTAGGAAAAAAACCCAGGTTACATGTATTTTTGGCAATTGTAACTCAAGACCTGCATAATCAGGTTTTATTATCAAAAGCATCTCCAGTATTAACCCTTTCCCTCATACGACAATTCTGCAGCAGACGCCTTTGAACATATTTTGTCAAAAAATAGAAAATCTTTATAATTGAATGGATAACCTATGACTATAAGTGGAAAACATTGTGTCAAAAGGAGAAATTGCTCGTTTTGAGCAATTTCTTCATTGTCACTATGTTTTCAAAAAGCTGTCTGCTGCAGAGGCATCAGAAAGCGTCTATATGAGGGAAAGGGCTAAACATAGATATATTGCACTAAAAGTGTTTAAGTAATAGTAGTGTGCTCCTATTCCCAATTTGTTTCGATAGAATTGACATTTAACGCCTGATTAGTTCCGGCTGTTTATTTTCATGTTTTGATAACGCAAACAAAAGTGAATTTTATCTAAACAATCATTCAATCTGATTTAAATTATTCAAAATGTGTATCAGAAGTTTCTCATAAACAATTGTGAATAATTTGCAAACAACACAGAGAGAGATCCATCTGTAATCATTTACAGGACGATCTGTGACCATACAGCTTTGGAAATGCACTTTGGTCTGTTTTTTGCTGAGCACCGCTCATATGTATATATATAGTATACATACCGGTTAAGACAGCTCTAAGACATGTAAATACAGATGGGCTGTTGGAATAAACAAAACATGCATGATGAGTTGCAGTTGTGTGTCTGTTCTTTGTATTAAAGGTATTTAACCCTTTCCCTCGTATGAGAATTCTGCAGCAGACGACTTTGAACATATTTTGTCAAAAAATAGAAAAATCTCTATGATTGAATGGATAACCTATGACTAAAAGTTGAAAATATTTTGGCAAAAGGAGAAATTGCTTGTTTTGAGCAATTTCTTCTTTTGTGACTATGTTTTCAAAAAGCCGTCTGCTGCAGAGGCAACAGAAAGCGTCAATATGAGGGTAAAAGGGTTAAAAGGTTGCTTATCCTTTCCTACATTCAGGCTCAATTTGATGCACCTGAAGCAGACGACTTTTGAACATTTTTGTAGAAACAAAGGGAAATTACTCTGCTTGATTTACTACAACTTTTTCAGCTTTATTACCTAATAATATACTTAATTTTATAGAGATTTAACAAAGTTAAAATAGCAAAAATGTTTTCAAAATCCTCTTGCAGATTTTATTGTATGTTGGAGACGGTTAAACTTGGAAGTCTGCTTATAATTTCATAGAATTAACCCATTAATCCATAGGTCATTTTAAACCTTTCCCTCATACAATAATTTTGCAGCAGACGAATTTGAACATATTTTGTCAATAAATAGAAAATCTCTATAATTGAATGGATAACCTATGACTAAAAGTGGAAAACATTGTGGCAAAAGGAGAAATTGCTCGTTTTGAGCAATTTCTTCTTTTGTCAATATGTTTTCTGAAAGCCATCTACTGCAGAGGCATCAGAAAGTGTTTATATGAGGGAAATGGTTAAGACTCTTTCAAGTTGAAAACTTTGTGAAGAAAAAAGAAATAAAATTTGGAAATAAAACTGTATCATGTTTTAAATGGATACATGAAAAAACGTTGTTGGAAAAGAAAGAAATTTCTCATCATAAGCTATTTTTCTACATTTCCCTTTCAAAAAAAGCACAATAGAGTTCCGTCAAATTCAAAAATAAATTCATAGTTGTTTATTAACATAATGCAAGAGCATTATCTGTGTGTAGACTGATATAACAAACATATTATCTGTAATACAGGAGTTCTCTGTTTTCATTTTCTGTCAGTCTGTCAAAATGTAATTATGGCTGTTTTGCCAATAGTTGTGCAAAAAATACACATGATTTGCCCTTTTCAGCTTCCGTTGTAAAAAGATTGAAAATCTCCTAACATGAAAGAATCATTTTTGAATACTATTTAAAGGCTAAAACATTGTGGCAAATAGAGATTTTTTTAATTTTGAGCGATTTTTCCATTAGCCACAATGTTTTTTTATTAAAGTCGCTGCAGAGAAATTAGAATGCATCTACATCAGGGAAACGGTTAAAACTATTTACCCAATGCAATTCTATATACCACATGCTATGCATTAAGTTGTGTCTGCTTCAAACTCAATTGATAAAAAAGCATAAAACATGCATGATCTTTACAAGTAAAAGATAAATTATAAAAAAAAATTAGGAATGGGGAAATTGCTCATTATATGCAATTTCTCTTTTTCTACCGGTGTTGTTAAAAAATAGTCGAATGCAAAAGTTACTTTCAATGGCTGCTGGCTAGAACCAATGTAACATTTGAGCAATAACAGTCAATTATTGACCGTAATACTCACATATTTTTGTTTATCACTTACAGGTATGTAACAATTATTGACCTTAATATATACTCACATATTTTTGTTTATCACTTTCAGGTATGTAACAATCGGGGACATTAAATCTCATTCGTCAGTCCCTCCGTCACGCTGTCACAAAAACTTTAACCTTGGTCATAACTTCTGAACCGTAATAGGTACTGCTTTCATATTTCACATGTGTATTCCTTGTGACAACCCCTTTCCATCAATACCAATTTTTTTGACCTTGTGACCTTGACCCTGACCGCAACCCAACCAATAAGACCCCCAAAGCGGGGGACCATAATTCTCTGAATTTGCTTGTTGTTTATCACTTACAGGTATGTAACAATTATTGACCGTAATACTCACATACTTTTGTTTATCACTTACAGGTATGATGACGGATGCTAGACCCTGTCTGCCCGGCACAGATGTAAGTAGTTTGATTTCTACGCTCTAAACAAATATGTGGATTAAAACATGTTTCAGCCATCAAAATGGAAGATCTGTATTAACTCTTACCCACATACAGGCGCATTCCTTGCACCTCTCCAGCAGACGACTTTCGAAAACATCATGGCAAAAGGAGAAATTGTGCATCATGAGCAATTTCTCCCGTTGGCACAATGTTTTAAACTATGCATTTATTAAAAGAATTTTTAATGAAAGTATCATGAATGATTAGAGGTGATAATATAGTGGGAAAAGGAGAAATTGCTCATGATGAGCAATATCTCATCTTGGCACAATGTTTTCATAATTTCAAAGTATATATAATTGTTTTTTTCTTTTTTGACACCTCTGCAGCAGACGGCTTTTTGAAAACATAGTGACAAAAGAATAAATTGCACAAAACGTGCAATTTCTCCTTTTGCCACAATGTTTTCCACTTTTAGTCATAGGTTATCCATTCAACTCATTCAGAAAAATGTACCTGATGAAACAAATTCAAGACTGGGTCCAAGTTGAGAATAATTTATCATGATATATTACTTACATTATGAAGATTTATAGTAATATAGGTCTGGGAGGTTATTCAGTTGCTCAGATGACATGAAATGAGGTGAAATGACCGATTTGACATCACTTACATGCACAATACGTGTACGCCTCATGAAAGCGCCATCAACCATACATGTGATATCGTCCTGGTCATCGCTTCTCTGTCTTTGAGTCCCAGAGGTACTCACGTTTGTCCCAGAAATTATATCAAACAGGATAAAAATGAAATTTTACCAATCTAATTAGGCTGTTGGCCTGTACGGTACGCTGATCTCGACGATGATCCACGCAGTACACTAGTCCGTTAATTGGTACGTGTTGCTGTGCAGTCATCGCCAATCATCCGATAATTGATTGAATTTGATGGTCATTTCATCCGCTGTCCTGGAAAAGTCACCAAAAAATTATAACATGTATGCATCAAAACAGGGTTCAAATCCAGTTATGAATGGATTTTTCCACAAAAACAGCCCGAGTGCTGGTTACGTCTCCAGGAAGCAGACATTGAGCGTGATAATTATAAGCTTAAAGCTTGTTTCGCAATTAATGTAAAATGAATAAGTTTAAACTAATTAACACAGCTTATTAAATCGAGAAATGATATAATTTTTCATCGATTGTATTTAAAATATTGATAATTTATTTACCATTGAACGCTTAATACATGTACAATCATTCTTTTCCCTCTTGATTCTACCAAACTCATGCAGATGCACCGTTTTGTTGTACCTGCATCAACTGGGATAGAAGTCTGGTATCAAAAGTAAATTAACCCTTTGCCACCTGCAGACTCTTTTTGACGCAATAGCAGCAGACGACTTTTGAAAACATTGTGGTAAAAGGTGAAATTGCTCATGATGAGCAATTTCTCCTTTGGCCACAATGTTTTCAACTTTAATTAACAATTAAGCCATCTTTTATTGAGATTTTTCAGGTTTTTGTCACTGATTTCAAAGTCTTCTTCTGCAGATTTGTCGTATGTGGGAAATGGTTAACTGTTTGCTGATACAGACGACTTCTGAAATGCCTTATGCAGCAGACATATTTTGCAAATATTGTGGGAAAAAACAACAAATTGCCCATTTAGAGTAACATCTCCTTTTCCAACATTGTTTCAAATGATTCTAGCTGCAGTGCATATATCATATGTTAAAAGAAGTATGTATGATATGTTTAAATCTATGAATAAGGGAACTGTCGCCGTGATATAACTGAAATAATGTTGAAAACGGTGTAAAACCCCAATAAAACCAATATATAAACCAGTCAATACCTGTACTTAAGATTTTGGGAAAGATAACTCATTGAGCATGAATAGATCATGACAGGCTGAGTTATTGCCATTTTAGGTTCTCTCTCTCTCTCTCATACTAAAAAATGTCCAGATCTTCTAATGTTCTCATCAGATGATTCCATAGAGAAGGATCCAAAATAAGATATTTGGTTCTTATTTACTTATAATTATGTTTTGCTAACCTCCTTATCAAACTTGCAGACGAACCAGCACCAGACTACTTTACAAAACAATGTGGCAAAAAGAGAAAATGTTTTCAACTCTTTTCAATAATTTGTACTTTCATATATGGAGAGTTTCAATATTTTCAAAAGTTGTCTGCTGCTGATTTTTTCGTATGTGGGAAAGGCTTAAGTTACAACTTTGATCTTCGCAAGGGAATGACTAAGTGGTGAAGTGCTGAGAGGGTCTGTCTCCATAGTATTTAGCTACAACCTTTACAGGCTTTGATTCATGCATGGTTTGGTCACACCAAATTGTTACGTCTACAGGATTGTGAATTTTAGGGCATATCGTAATTATTGCTTAGGCTGCTTATCATAACAACATTATACTCAATTACTATATTATGCTGGGTACAAGCCTAAGTAAATACCTTACCCTGTCTGTTTTTAGGTAAAATATTTTTAGTGTTGGAAGTTTCCTTAGGAAAAACATTGCTAAAACAGTTCAAACTGTTGAAATAGCACAAAAAGCCATTGTATGCTGGTCTGCTTTGAAAATATTTCATGAAAATATTGTGAAATCTAGAGAATTGAAATTTATTAATTTTCATGCAGACTTGAAAACATTGTGAGTAAAATGTGAAATTACTCTTCACAACCTTTTTCTCACAATGTTTTCTAAAATTGTCTGTTTCAAGCTAAGAAAAAAATAGATCTTCTAAAACAAAGCATTTATTGTCGTAAACACCTTATCTTTCTTTCTAGGAAAGTTTTTAAAAATCACTTTTTATTCAATAATTGTACCAGGTAAAGAATCAATGACATCATTAATTGTCATAAGCAGTTCTCCCTATATCCACAATGTTTTCAAAAATTTTGAGCTGCAAAGGCTGTTGTCTGCATCTAGGCAAGGGTAAAATGTAACACACCAGGTATTGGGCTTGTAAATCGTAGATGTGTTGCTGTTTGTCATTATGTTACGCATCGCTTACACACGTTTTTCTGTACCTGTATACTAATCGTTTTTTTTAAAATAAATCTTTACGTTTTTCATTAAAATTCTACAGCTGGCTTAATATACTATGGGAAGACTAAAAAACTAATAAAGCTTACTAATGCTCAAAGTAATTGGATGCTCAATGATAGTGTGATTAGGATAAAAAGTCAATTTTGAAATTTCATAGAAGTTTAAATGCATTCTGGAAATAATTACAGTGTAGGAAAGTGAAAAAGCGTTGGAAAGTGAAACTTGACTGTGTGAAAGGAATGGACCATTAACCTGGGTTACAGATTGTATTAAATTGTTTGTGGCTGAATTTTAAACCTTATATATTTAAGTCCTTTTATGAAGCAAAAATAATCTTCTTTTGAGTTAAATGAAACTAAAAAATATATGCATATCCTTGGATCAGTATATAGCTGGTAAACAGCCATTTATGATTTTGTTGATTGATTTAATTTGTTATTCATAAACTGTCTGTACCGTAGGCATACAGATTTCTTAACAAATTAACTGATCTGATTTTTTTCTTTTATCAAATTGTTTGCTTTTGAAACATCTGAGTAAAAAATGTAACATCTTGAAAATTGAAAAATAAGTTATATTAATACATGTACAGAGTTAAAACAGTGTAGGAAAAGGAGAAACTGCTCATCATGAGCAATAATTCTTCTTTTTCCACATTTTTTTAACAATAGTTGTTTGTACATGTATCAGTAAATCAATGAAGGAGAACAAAGTATTTTCAAACAAAGCAATGACAGATAGACGTGTTAGATTATTCACTGTAGATCTATTAGTTAGTTACAAACATAATGTATTATTGTTCATGGTGGTGACATTTAAGAGACTCTTATGAATATTTTAAGGATAATTTATTTGTAACCCTCTCCTTCAGATAGAAACACAATTGAGACCCAGCTGTCAATCTTAGTGTTAACTGTTATGATGTTTTTAACCCTTTCTGCAGCAGACAAATATTGAAACATTGTGGCAAAATGACAAATTGCTCGCATGCAATGAGCAATTTCTCAGCTTGCCATAATGTTTATAACTCTATTCAATAGGTAAACATTCATTTATAGAGATTTTCCATAATTTTGTCTAAATGTTTTCAAAGTCGTCGGCAGCTGAATTGTTGTATGTAGGAAATGGTAAAGTGTCATTGAAACTTACTTTACTATGAAATAAAGTGTTCAATTCCACCTATGGATATTAACCATTTCCTACATAGAAAGATTCTGCAGAAAACAACTGAAACATCTGACAGAAATATACACATTTTATGCTCGCCTATTCAAAGAAATAGGGGAGCTTATGTAATTACCCCGGCATTGGCGTTGGTGTACGCGTTGCCAGCATGGTCAAACCTTTGCGTGCAATGCCTTTCTCAGACACTGTGTATGCTGTTGCTTTGAAACTTCACACACTTATTCAGGGTCATGAGGTAACCGTGTATGTCAAATCCAATAACTCTGTAATGGCTTTTTACTGAATTGTGCCCCTTTTTGGACTTAGAATTTTGGTCAAACCTTTGCGTGCACGGCCTTTTCTAAGACACTGTGTATGCTGTTGTTTTGAAACTTCACACACTTATTCAGGGTCATTAGATAACCTTGTATGTCAAGTCCCATACTTTGGAATGGATTTTACTGAATTATGTGCCCCTTTTTGGACTTAGAATTTTGGTCAAACCTTTGCGTGCAAGGCCTTTTCTCAGACACTGTGTATGCTGTTGCTTTGAAACTTTACACACTTATTTAGGGTCATTAGATGACCTTTTATGTCAAGTCCATAACTCTGGAATGAATTTTGACTGAATTGTGCCCGTTTTTTGACTTAGAATGTTGGTCAAACCTTTGCGTGCAAGGCCTTTTCTCAGACACTCTGGTGTAAGCTGTTGCTTTGAAACTTCACACACTTATTCATGGTCATTAGGGTTGCTATTAAATGGTTTTCTTTCCTTTGTAAATTTAATTTCAACTGAATTATTCCACTTTTGGATTTTGGACTTTTACCAATGCTATAACTGTTCTGAAGTAGGCCCTGATAGATGATGGCCCTGATAGGCGAGCTATATTGTCCTCCGAGAGCTCTTGTTTATAAATGAAAGTACATATGTATAGTCATTAAATCGAGCTGTTACACATTGTAGCAAAAGGGGAAATACCTCTTTATATAATCTTTTTGCTACAATGTTTTTAAAAGTCGTCTGTCTGCTGCAGATGCTTTGAAATGTATCTGATTGAAGGAAAGGGATATAGTTATCTCTAAAAGCAGACAACTTCTAAAAACTTCATTATAAAATATGAATTGGCTCATCATAAAAAGTAACTTCTTCTTTTCTATAAAAAATAAATTCAAATTTGTCTCGGGCTGAGGATTGATCAGATTTATATCCAGTCAGAATTGGTTGTATTCTTATTTGAAGTAAGTTGATTAGATGAGTCTAAATCTATCTTGTAATTGTATTTAAGTCTATACTTAAACTTGTTCCTGTATATGACAACGAATAATGCTACAGAAGATTTTTAAGAGATTCAGGCATGCAATAATGTGGATCGAGAATCTATATAATTTGAATTGTTGAAAATATAGGGGTAAATGGAGAAAATTGTGCTCATTATGAGCAAAGTTTTCGTTTTTCCACTACATGTATGTTGTTCTTAACCCTTTCCCTCATATAGACGCTTTCTGACGCCTCTGCAGCAGACGGCTCTTTGAAAACATAGTGACAAAAGACGAAATTGCACAAATCGTGCAATTTCTCCTTTTGCCACAATGTTTTCCACTTTTTGTCATAGGTTATCCATTGAATTATGGAGATTTTCTATGTTTTGACAAAATACGTTCAAAGTCGTCTGCTGCAGAATTGTCGTATGAGGGAAAGGGTTAAATCTCTGTTGAGAATGTGTCTCCGTGTAGAAGAGGGTTCAATTAATTGCCTTGTTAGCCTAATTGAGACTTTCCTATGTTACAAACATGTTGATAATAGAATGCAAAATGTGAGGGGATAAAATTAGTACATGTACATACGCTTGGAGAAAACTCGAAAGGTTGAGATTGTTCAAAGATAAATCTGCTTTTATGCTTACAAATTGCCTGCTGTGAAAAAACCAGTTCTTTAGAAATTAGGTTCAGAAAGGTTTTTAACCAGGTTTTCCGAAGGAAAAATCTGGTTATTAGTTTGGCGAAGTCGGTGGGCGGGCGGGGCGTCAACTTTCCTTGTCCGGACCATAACTTTGCCATGCATAGAGATATTTTCAAATAACTTGGCACAAACATGCACCATATCAAGACGATGTGCCAAATGCAAAGAAGAAATCTGTAGATTCAAGGTCAAGGTCACAGTGATAAGAAATAGACTTTAATTGAACATTTCTTGTCCGAAACATAACTTTTGTCATGCATAGAGATATTTTCAAATAACTTGGCACAAACATGCACCATATCAAGACGATGTGCCAAATGCAAAAAAATCTGTAGATTCAAGGTCATGGTCACAGTGATAAGAAATAGACTTTAATTGAACTTTTCTTATCCGGACCATAACTGTGTCATGCATAGAGATATTTTCAAATAACTTGGCACAAATATGAACTATATCAATATGATGTGTCACATGCAAAACTTTTTTCTGTAGCTTCAAGGTCAAGGTCACAGTGACAATGCTTCGTAACCATGGCGACAAACTCCAAACATGGATTTTATTCTCATCGTTGGTTTGGAATTTCACCCTATTTTGCAATGAGCATATTTCATAACTTGTAACTCAAGCATCTAACTTCAACAACAATATTTCTATAACATGCTCAAATTGAGTAAGTTTCATAACCTCGGGCCCTGATCTAGTCTGTTTGCAAAGGCATAAACACGTTATTATTAAGTAAAGGGTTAAGGCAGATCACTGATTATCAACCTGGCATTAGGGATCCTAAAATGTGGCTGCTTACAACAAAAGGTTGCTTAATATCTGTTATCTATTATATGTTCTTAATAAATGAGGCCATCAACACACGATTGACTGTATTGAACTGATATTTGTTAGATAAAATTGTGATATATTTAATTGACAAAGTAATTATGATTATTCATCAATAGAAATATTCCCTGTTACTTGAATTACTAGCTTTGATTAACTATTAACAGAAAGATTTGACATATCTGTTAATTCTTAATCAAACACCTTCCATTATAGAAAACCCGGTTTCATGGAATTTCCATGTCTTGTTACTTTTTATTGTTGTTTTCATCCAGTTACCTTCTAAGCTATTTTCAAGCTCTTCCAAA
>JASEVX010000003.1:67847475-67874498 GCA_031761405.1 Serripes groenlandicus
TCTTTTCCGGTTGTGTTTTCAAAGCTCTCTTTATCTGTATTAGGGAAGAAGTTATTTATATCCTGCTTCATAATTATGCTCTCGAAATATTGGGTTTTACACTGCTTTCAATCTCTAATGTCATAATTATACGGACATTGGAAAGATCAATTGGTCCACACCTTATATTTACATTGAGATAATAGTATATTAGTTATGAAACCAATACCATCCCATCCAATGCAGGGGATGATTTTGAAAATGTCAAGGCATTAATATGGAAAATGAAACTGTAGTTATTTTGCCACAATGTTTTAAAAAGTTGTCTGCTTCAGAGGCATCAGAAAGTGAGGGAAAGGGTTAATATCAATGCTTTCCAAAGTTGTCTGCTTCAGACGCATCAGAATGTGTCTCTAAGTGGGAAAGGGTTAATTGTAAGTGATACAGGGCCAATTGGACCTAATTCTTTTAACAATGTTAAGCTTAGATCAAAGTGTAAAATTGTCAGTTTAAATTTTGAAACATAATTAAAAACATTGACCCTTTCCCTCATACGCCACTTCTGCAGCAGACGACTTTGAAAGTATTTTGTCAAAACATAGAAAATCTCCATAATTGAATGGATAACCAATGACAAAAAGTGGAAAACATTGTGGCAAAAGGAGAAATTGCACGTTTTGTGCAATTTCTTCTTTTGTCACTATGTTTTTGAAAAAGCCGTCTGCTGCAGAGGCGTCAGAAAGCGTCTATATGCGGGAAAGGGTTAAGGGAAAAGGAGAAATTGCTCATGATGAAAAAAAATTGTTATAATGATTATATGTTCCCTTTTCCCATATACAACAAATCTGCAGCAGACAACTTTGAAGACATTTAATCAAAAATATGAAAACTGATTCTATAAATAAAAGGTTAATCATTGACTGATGCTGTAAACATTGTAACAAAAGGAGAAATTACTTATCATTTGTCACAATGTTTTCGAAACCTCCGCAGCAAACGCATCAGAATGCATCTGTTATGTGGGGAAAGTGTTAAGAGATAAGACATTATATTTCCTTGCAGTCAGACTAAAAGATTCGATTTTTTTGGTGTCTATTCAAGGATGTTGATTTACTTTATCAAATTCTGCATGGAACAGAACGACCTCATAATTGGATCAATAGTCTGTCAGTTCTTCATAAGAAGGAGACAAGTTTGAACCTTTCTCTCATATAGACGCTTTCTGACGCCTCTGCAGCAGACGGCTTTTTGAAAACATAAGGGCAAAAGAAGAAATTGCTCAAAATGAGCAATTTCTCCTTTTGCCACAATGTTTTCCACTTTTACTCATACCCTATCCATTCAATTATAAAGATTTTCTATTTTTAGCTCTACTGGCCAAAGGCCAGAAGGGCTTATGTCGTGGCGATTCGTCTGTCGTCCGTCCGTAAACAATTTCTTGTTAACACGATACAGTCTTCACTTTTGATTGTATCTCAACCAAACTTATACAGTAGTTAGATATCTATGAGAGCTCGGTTCCTTTTGAAAACCAGCCAGATCCGCCCATGCATTACTGGATTATGGCCCTTGAAATGGTCAAAATTGCTATAATAGAGCTTGTTAACACGATACAGTCTTTATTTCTTATTGTATCTCAACCAAACTTATACAGTAGTTAGATATCCATGAGAGCTTGATTCCTTTCAAAAACAAGCCAGATCCGCCCCATGCATGACTGGATTATGGCCCTTGAAATTGTAAAAATTGCTATAATAGCGCTTAATTTGTTAACATGATACAGTCCTTATTTTTGATTGTATCTCAATCAAACTTATACAGTAGTTAGATATCCATGAGAGTTTGGTTCATTTCTAAAAAACGGCCAGATCTACCCATGCATGGCTGGATTATGGCCCTTGAAATTGTCAAAATTGCTATAATACAGCTTGTGAACACAAAAGAGCTTCCATTTACTATCTGATCTTCACCAAACTTAGATGGTATTTGAATATTGATGACATATTGGTTCCTTTTGAAACAAGCCAGATCAATGCCAGTAGAGCATAGGCCCTCATGGGCCTCTTGTTTGATAAAATATTTTCAAAGTCGTCTGCTGCAGAATTGTCGTATGAGGGAAAGGGCTAACCCTTTCCCACTTACAGGTGCTTTCTGACACCTCTGCAGCTGACAACTTTTGAAAACATTGTTGCAAACGAAAATATGGCTCATAAGCAATTCTCCTTTTCAAGTTTTGCCACAATGTTTTCTATCTCCAGATGATAAAAGACGTCTGCTGTAGATTTATTGTATTTTAGAAAGTTCCAAAGTTATGGGTTGTCTAAAGAATGAGACAATTATGATGATTCTGTTGAGTACCCATAGCTCCAAGTCTGATAACCCTTTCCCACGTACAACATTTCTGCAGTAAATATCATGGTTGAAAATATGAACTATAATAAAAGTGTAACTATTGATATAGGGTTGAAAACATTCATTTGTTATAGATGGAGAGATTACTCATTTGAAGTCGGAGGAAAACAAATTTCCTTGTCCTGAAATATTTTCATAAAAAGCTATTGTCATAAAAAATGGAATGCTGACATATAATATCAAAATGACAATATTTCATAAATTGAGACAAATGATATCAGATGACAATATTTCCTAAAATTGAGACAAATTCAATTTTATGAGATTCTGGAAATGTCAGACTCTGGATCCAGGGAATATTATCGTTAACTGAATTTGTTATGTTTTTTTTTTTTTTTAGCCATCTCCCAGATATTGGAGCTATCTGTGCTTCAAATACATTTCCAGACATGATCGTATTATAGTGATGTATTTAAATCCTTTCAAGAGTGTGATATGTGTATCTTTTCAAGTTTGTGATGTATTTCTCCTTTCATGTTAACCCTTTGCCTCATATAGACGCTTTCTGACGCCTCTGCAGAAGATGGCTTTTCGAAAACATAGTGACAAAAGAAGAAATTGCTCAAGACGAGCAATTTCTCTTTTTGCCACAATGTTTTCCACTTTTAGTCATAGGTTATCCATTTAATTATAGAGATTTTCTATTTTTTGACAAAATATGTTCAAAGTCGTTCGCTGCAGAATTGTCGTATGAGGGGAAGGGTTATAAGACTTTAAAAATGGTAGTAATGGCTGCCATTGTTGGTGCTCAGGGTTGCGGGGTTGGCCTTAATTACAACTGACTGTCTGGTGTCAGATTGAATGGACCAGTAGCACTAGTACTTACCCAGGAAATGTGGTGATATAACTGAAAAACACCAAACAATCTATCAGTCAATCCTTTCAAGTTTGCATCTGTATGCCAAGGACTAGAGTTTTGATGCCGTCCAATTCCTTCCCCATATCCATCTTTCCATCTCATGATATGTCCCAGCCATATCATAGGTCTGGTTTGCGGGATTTGAATAGAACTTTATAGAAACCATCAGGAAATTATTACTCTGCTACAAATTTTGCAATGATTGTTTTGGAATGTGGGGGTTAATAATGGCCCCTTTCAGTGAGGAATATTAAATCAGCAATTTGGCTTGTTTTTATGCTGTGGCGGGGTGTCCGTCGTCCGTGCGTCTGTCGTCCGTGCGTCCGTAAACAATTGCTTGTGAACGCGATACAGTCTTTAGTTTTGATTGTATCTCAATCAAACTTATACAGTAGTTAGATATCCATGAGAGCTCGGTTCCTTTCGCAAGCCAGATCCGCCCCATGCAAGACTGGATTATGGCCCTTGAAATTGTCAAAATTTCTACAATAGAGCTTGTGAACACAATAGAGGCTCCATTTACTATCTGATTTTCACCAAACTTAGATAGTAGTTAAATATTGATGGGAGCTCATTTCCTTTCGAAAACCAGCCAGATGTGCCCTTGCATGACTGGATTATGGCCCTTGAAATTGTCAAAATTGCTATAATACAGCTTGTGAACACAATAAAGCCTCCGTTTACTATCCGATCTTCACCAAACTTATATAGTAGTTAAATATTGATGAGAGCTTGGTTCCTTTTGCAAACCGGCCAGATTGGCCCATGCAAGACCGGATTATGGCCCTTGAAATTGTCAAAATTTCTATAATAGAGCTTGTGAATACAATAGAGGCTCCATTTACTATCTGATCTTAACCAAACTTAGTTTAAACTTATTTATTTTAAATCGATTGCGAAACAAGCTTTAAGCTTATATTAATCACGCTCGATGTCTGCTTCCTGGGTACTTAACCAGTACTCGCGCCGATTGTGTGGAAAAATCCCAAAGTCAGGACCCGCTCATCACGGGACTCGAACCAGGGACCTTTGATGTGAGAGGCCGACGCTCTACCTCTGCACCACTGTCTTCCACAACCAAACTTAGATACATGTAGTAGTTAAATATTGATGAGAGCTCAGTTCCTTTCAAAAACCAGCCAGATGTTACTTGCATGACTGGATTATGGCCCTTGAAATTGTCAAAATTGCTATAGTACAGCTTGTGAACACAATAAAGCCTCCATTTACTATCCAATTTTCACTATACATACATGCTCTGGATTAAAAATGACCAAAGAACCATCCCAGTAGAGCATAGGCATCTTCACCAAACTTAGATAGTAGTTAAATATTGATGAGAGCTCGGTTCCTTCCGCAAACCAGGCAGATCCGCCCATGCAAGACTGGATTTAGGCCCTTGAAATTGTCAAAATTGCTATAAAACAGCTTGTGAACACAATAGAGCCTCCATTTACAATCCGATTTTCCCTATACATACGTGCTCTGGATTGAAAATGACCAAAGAACCATCCCAGTAGAGCATGGGTCTCTTGTTAGACCACCTGAGCCTAAGGCTATATTGGTGATCTATTCTGATCACTCTCTGTCCGCCATCCGTCATCGTTAACTTTTAGCTTTAAACAACATCTCCTCCTAAACCACTGGACCAATTTCAACCAATCTTCACCGGAATGATCTTGGTGATCCTCTTTCAAAATTGTTCAAAGATTTAAATTCTAAAGGGGGGAAAAAATGCCATAACATTAAAAATTCTTCTTCTCTGAATCTGCTTGTCCGATTCCAAGATTATTTGGTAGAAATGTTCCTTGAGTGACCGTCTACAACATTCAAGCCATATTGATTGATTGAAAAACATAGCTGCCAGACAGCATCAGGAAAGGGGCAAGCCGACAAAGCTTTGATTAAAGTTTTCATCTAATAACAATATAGTTTAGCAGAAATGTTCCCTAAGTGACACATAACTTGTTCAAGCCATATTGATTGGTTGAAAGCTGCAGCTACCAGACGGCATCAGAAAATCGGTAAAAGGAACTTTTAGATTCAAATAACATCTCCTCTTAAAGCAATCAAACTTCAAGGAAATGTTCCTGCGGTGGTCCTGTTTGAAATTAATCAAAGATTTTATGCATTATTACGATTGTCCTTTACTGATAAGCTGTTTCATTTGCAGTTTTTTTCCCACTTCAGATAAAATGTTCACCCTTACTAACAGCAGCATTTGCTACTATACTATAACACAGGTGAACGATTTAGGGCCATCTTGGCCCTCTTGTTTGGGTTGGTCACCTAATGAATTATGGACAGGCTACACATTTGTTCCTTTATTAATAAATTTAAAGTTCTGTGACAGAAAGATAGGAAGTGTAGGGCAAGTCCTGAGAGACATAAAAAGTATCACCTTTGAAAGGATAGTCTTGCTATTTGTTATGTAATTATAAGTGCTTGCCATCGGTAAGACACCAATTAATTCAATTAACTTTCTCCTAATTAGTAATTTAATGGACCAATTTTACATGAGAATCCTGATGTAGGAAGAATATACCAACATGATCCCTTCCCATTCATTGACAAATACCTTTTTCTCTTTCCAACATAAAAAAATCTGAAGCAAACAATTTTGAAAGCATTTAAGCAAAAGAACACAATGATACATTTCTCTAAAGGAAAATCAACACAGAAAAGAGCTTAAAACACTGTGGCAAATATTAAGTCATCAGCTGCCCAAACATCAAAAAGTTTCTGCATGTTGGAATGTGTTAAAAACATCAGCCCATTCTAGATTTTTGTATTATAAATCTTTAACATGAATCTTGAAACTAGACTAGGATGCTAAATAACTGTACACCTGCTTCGAAATCCACAGAGTAATACCAGAGTTATGGCTCTTGACATATATAAATTTCTTTTTAACCAACCTTTTTCATTTATAACAAGTTTGCAGCAGATGGCTAAACAAGTAAAATATATAGAAAATCTCAACAAATGAAAATATAGATATTGGATAGAGTTGAAAATATTGTGGCAAATGAAGAACTGCTCGTTATGAGAATTGTTTTCATCTGCTTCAATGTTTTCATAAGTCACCTCCAGCAGATACGTCCGAATGTGACGGCAATTGGGAAAGTATTAACCCTTTCCCTCATACAACAATTCTGCAGCAGACGACTTTGAAAATATTTTGTCAAAAAATAAAAAATCTCTATAATTGAATGGATAACCTATGACTTAAAGTGGAAACAACAGTGTGGCAAAAGGAGAAATTGCTCATTTTGAGCAATTTCTTTTTTTGTCACTATGTTTTCAATATAAGGGAAAGGTTTAATAGGGGCATCTGTGTCCTAAAGACTAGTTTATTTCTTGCTCTGTAAGTTTGAACATCAATACATTCAACTTATAATTTATCTGTCAATTATGATCTATCCGCCTGTGCAGCACACAACATTTTACGTATTGTACTTTGAAAAGGAGAAATTAATCCTGATAATGAAGGCAGCTTTTGAGTGTTATTCGGCCGAGCCCCGATAGCTCAGTCGGTAGCGATGCAGGCTGTCAATCATGGGGTTGTGAGTTGGAACCCCGGCTCGGCAAACATTCTTTCCAACGTTTGACAAAAGTCACTATGACATTTAGCATCATTTGTCTTTCATCAATGGGCTAACAGTCTATGTGAAAAAGCAGTCAGTTGCTTGGAAAGTTTGTTGTGTGGAGTATTGGTGTGATTAAACCAGGAAACATATGAGTAGGTGAAAGGGCCACTGTGATATGACTGAAAAATTATTGAAAACGGCGTTAAACCCCAATCAATCAATCAATCAATTGATTGTAATCGCGTAGAAAACATTTTAAGAAAAAGAATATATTAGCTTTGAAAAATTGTAGGTACAATTTTGATATGGAGTCAATAACTTTAATGAAGAAGCAAAAAATGATCCTGTTGAGCTGTCTGTAACCTTTTCCCATAATGTTTCATCTAAAGTCATCTGCTGCAATTTTAGTTGCCTATCAAGGGTCTGTAATTCATAAAAAACGTTTACTATACTATCTTAGTAGGACTGAAGTAATCACTTATCAGCATTATTGCATTAAAATCTTTTCACTAATGAGACAATACAACAACTTTAACAGCAGGCGGCTTTAACCCTTTCCCACAAACAACAAATCTGCAGCAGACGACTTTGAAAGCATATTGGCAAAATCATGGGAAACTACTATATATAAAGGTATAATTAATGAACAAAATTTGAAAACATTGCGGCAAAAGGAGAAATTGCTTGTTTTGAGCATTTCTCCTTTTGTTACAGTGTTTTCAAAAGTTGTCTGCAGCAGAGGTGTCAAAAAGCGTCTATATGTGGGAAAGGGTCTAGCCATTAATACGAAAATTCTCTATTAACAAAAGTATAATCTTTGAATAAAGAGTTCAAAACATTGTGGCAAAAGCAGAAATTTCTTAAGCTGAGCAATTATATTTTAATGTGACAATTAAGTTTTCAAAAGTGTCTGCTGCAGTAACATCAAAATGTGTCAAGATTTAGTCACTATTATATCTATTGTGATCACTCACCGTCCACCGTTGTTAAACAAATCTTCTTGTACAAAAGTACTTGCCTGATTTTGAAATAAATTGGCACTGATGTTCCTTGGTTGACCGTCTTCAGCTATATCACGGCAACTGTTCACTTATTTATGATCCCTGAGTAAACAAACCAGTACTAGGCTAGGAAATGTGCATTGCCCAAGATCACTCCACCATGAGCGTCGTGCAGCAACTGGGGATCGAACACGGGATGCCCCGTTTCAAATCCCCATTGCTAACCACTCGACCATGGCGGATTCCTAATATGTATGAAAACTTTAAAAATCTTCTTGATCAAAAGTACTAGCCAGATTTGAAAATAATTTGGCACAAATGCTCATTGAAATGTTTCAAATTATTCCAATCTGTTGATAAACATGGCCATCAGGGGGTACGGCTCATTTTGCTTATAAGTAAAGAGTAAAAACGTTGAAAACTATTGAAGTTCTGTAAATGAGGTGAGCGATATAGGACCATCATGGTCCTCTTGTTACATTCAACTGCTTTCAAAGCAGAAGGCAGTAAGAATATGATATTAGGTAAAACTGTTTAACCCTTATACAACAGTTCTGCAGCAGACGACTTTGAACATATTTTGTCAAAAAATAGAAAGTCTCTATAATTGAATGGATAACCTTATATAAATGACTAAAAGTGGAAAACCTTTGTTTTCAAAATCAAAAAGCCGTCTGCTGCAGAGGCGTCAGAAAGTGTCTGTATGAGGGAAAGGGTTAAAAGATCATCTTCCCACATACAGCAAATCTGCAGCAGACGACTTGGAAAATGTCCATCAAAAATATGGAAGATCTCTATAATTGTAGGTTTAATCAGGGACATAGATAATCTACGTCCTTTGTATAATTACTGAAAAAAGTTGAAAACATTGTGGCAAAAGGAGAAATTGCTTGTTTTGAGCAATTTTTCCTTTTGTCACGATGTTTTCAAAAAACGTCTGCTGTAGATGAGTCAGAATGCATCTATAGGTGGGAAAGGGTTAATTAAAAGGACCCTCTTTGCTTATCTACAAACTGATACCATATAATTTCACAGGGAAATCCATCAAATAAGGTGTCACCGGACAATCTTAGCTGTCAGCCTGATTATTCATTCTGGCATGTCATGATGCAGTTTCATTCCTCCATCACAAAGGAGGGCCGTCTTATTAACCCTTTTCCTCATATAGACGCTTTCTGACGCCTCTGCAGCAGACAGCTTTTTGAAAACATAGTGACAAAAGAAGAAATTGCTCAAAACGAGCAATTTCTCCTTTTGACACAATGTTTTCCACTTATGGTCATAGGTTATTCATTCAATTATAGAGATTTTCTATGTTTTGAAAAAAATATGTTCAAAGTCGTCTGCTGCAGAATTGTCGTATGAGGGAAAGGGAAAACCCCTTTCCCACATACAAACGCTTTCTGACGCGAGACTGCAGAAGAAGAATTCTGTAAACATAATGAGCAATTTCTCCATTTGCCACGATGTTTTTAACTCTATTCCTTAAGGAAATTCATATTTATGTATATTTTCCATATTTTTGACAAAAAATAATTTCAAAGTTGTTTACTGCAGATTTATTGTATGTGGGAAAGGGTAAACTCTCCAGTTAGGCTTCCTTTACAGTGATATTGGTTACTAGTGGTTACTAGTGGAGTGCTGAACTTCTTGTTTTTATGTCAGAGGATTCATTTATGTCTATATAACATACAGCTGGACAGTGATTAGACACTGCAGATATGCTCACTTCAGTCTTACCCGACCCGGCCGGGTAGCTCAATTGGTAGCGTATCTGACTCGTGATCTGGAGGTCACGGGTTTGATACCCGGTTGCGGCGACATTCTTTCGGGCGATGTTTTCCATTGCCTCTCACCTCTGATCTATGTGAGAAAGTAGTCAGTGGCTTCGAAAAAATGTTGTGTAAGTACTGGTGTGGGAAAGCCAGGAAAACATGGGTAGGTGCACTGACCGCCGTGATATGACCAAAGCTGTTGAAAGCGGCGTTAAACTCCAAACAAACAAAATCAGTCTTACCTTTTCCCACAAACTGAAGCTTTCTGACACCTTGGCAGCAGAAGACTTTTAAAAACATTGTGGCAAAAGGAGAAATTGCTCATATTGAGTAATTTCGCCTTTTGCATCAATGTTTTGAAGTCTATTTGATAATTACAATTTCATTTTTAAGGGAATTTTTCATAATTTTGTGCAGATGTTTTCATGGTAGACTGCTGCAGACTTTTCAAGTATGGGAAAGGGTTAAGACCCTAAATTGCCAGTGGTGGCCATGGCTCAGGTATATATATATATAATATTATACTGAGCAAACAAAGAAAGTATCATTACATAACAGTATATTTTCTATAATAACAGGTAAGGTTAGGTTAACAAAACTATTTTTAATCATCAAGTCGTATTCCCATTTTAACATTTAATGTGTGTGGCTTCATTGCCGTTGATTTGGATTCTACCAAGTTTTGCATCATCGAAGTGTTGTTGGTTTAAATTTTATTGTTCCTTTAACCCTTTCCCTCATACGACAATTCTGCAGCAGACGACTTGGAACGTATTTTGTCAAAACATAGAAAATCTCCTTAATTTAATGGATAACCTATGACAAAAAGTGGAAAACATTGTGGCAAAAGGAGAAATTGCACGTTTTGTGCAATTTCTTCCTTTGACACTATGTTTTCAAAAAGCCGTCTGCTGCAGAGGCGTCAGAAAGCGTCTATATGAGGGAAAGGGTTAAGTTAGTAAAGCCTTTCATGGTTTTAAAATTTGGGGTTTTCTTGTATTCTTATAATTTTTATCACATTTGTCGTCTACTTATCGGCAATATATGTGGCATTCATTGATGAATATTATCAGAAACACATAGCATATCTGCTGTTGGCCGGACTGCCTCATGCTTTTATGAGCTGGAATAAAGACTATTCCAAATTATTGTAATTTTTGTTTGTAATGATTTTTGGTTGGAGCATCACCACTTTACAATGGAGTCTTTAGTTCGAGTTTTGTGTTTAAGGGTTCAAACTGAAAAGTACTGAATACTTAGGAAAGGATTAATTTTAAATTATGTCTGGAAAAATAGCTTCACTCTTTACCAAGTGAATTTCTAAGAGGAATTATGAATAAAAACTATATATTTTAGCGGCATGAAAAGTCGTCTGTAATATGTAAAAGGTAAAGGTAAATAGTCAAAGTTATTTAATGGACTAACTGTGCAGAATTTGTTATATAAATCTAATGACAGCTTTAGGTTATGAATCATTGTTAATTGAAGTGATTACTTTTAAAGTAACTATTTTTTATAACATCAATGCATGTACATACATGTTTAATCATAAATCATTGGTGCTACTTTGGACTTATCAGATTCTTTTTAGCTTACCTGTGCACGAAGTGCAAGGTGAGCTATTGTGATCACATTTTGTCCAGCATCCGTCCGGGGTCAACATTTGCCTTGTTAACACTCTACAGGCTACATTTTGCATGCGATCTTTATGAAAGTTTATCAGAATGGTCGTCTCCATCAAATCTTGGACAAGTTTGAAACTGGGCCATAAGAGGTCAAAAACTAGGTGACTAGGTCAAATTGAAGTGAAATCTTGTTAACACTCTAGAGGCCACATTTTCAACTTGAGCATGTTGAAACTTTATCAGAATTTTTGTCTTGATGATATGTAAGTCAAGCTCGAACTTGCGTCATGTCGGGTCAAAAAGTAGGTCACTAGATCAAATTGATGGAAAATCTTGTTAACACTAATGGCCATAATTTTGCTTCAGCAGCTTAAAATTTTGTTAGAATGTTTGTATTAATGATATCTAGGTCATATTGGGTCAGAAACTAGGTCACTAGGCCAAATTAAAAGAAAATATTGTTAACACTGTAGAAGCAGCATTTTATGCTTTGGAGGCCGCATTTTTTGCTTCAGCAGTCACTAGGCCAAATTAAAGTAAAATCTTGTTAACATTGTAGAAGCCGCATTTTCGAATTTGATTAAGTTGGGTCAAAAACAAGGTCACTAGGCCAAATTCAAGGAAAATCTTGTTAACACTCTGTATACTGAATTATTAACTTGAGCATGTTGAAACTTTATCAGATTGGTTGTCTTGATGATATATAGGTCAAGTTCGAACATGAAAAAAGAAGGTCACTAGGTCAAATTGACGAAAAATCTTGTAAACACTGTAGAAGTCGTATTTTTGTTCAGAATGTTTATCTTAATGATATCTAGTCCAAGCTTGAATATGGATTATGCCCGGTCAAAAAGTAGGTCACTAGGTCAAATTGGTGGAAAATCTTGTTAACACTCTGGATGCCGTTTTTTTGACTTCATCAGCTTTAATTTTGTCAGAATGTTTGTCTGAATTATATCTAGGTCAAGTCCGAATATAGGTCATATTAGGTCAGAAACTAGGTCAATAAACAAAAATATTGTTCAAACACCGGAGGCAGCATTTTTACTTTGAGCAATTTGAAACTTTGTCAGAATGTTTGTCTTTTATGATATCTAGTCCATGTTGGAATATGGGTCATATCAGGTAAAACAAATATAGATCACTAGGCCAAATGAAGGAAAATCTTGTTAACACTCTGGAGGCGGCGTTTTGAATCTTTGTCAGAATAATTGTCTTGATGTGTGTTGCATTGCATTACTTTGCTTAATTCAGGTGAGCCAACTTAAGGGCCATCATGGCCCTCTTGTTTATTTTTATTTCTTTAAAAGGAAGAGGTTTTTAAAAGAAAAGATACTTGTAATTCTAAACCTTGGTGACATATTTATTGAGTTATTTAATGATAATGGCATGTCTGTGTGATCTGAATCGGAGGTCCAAATGAGGAGTGGTTACACATCTCTTTCCCTCTTATTATCCAACTAAACCCTAATGATGTGGGTACTCAAAAAGAATCATCTCATTGAGACCGCTCTTTTGGGTACCCACAACATAGGGTAAGAGAATTAAATAAGGATTTTAGAATTTGTAAAACGCCCTTTTAATAGATCTAGAACTCTAATGAATGATGGTCTAGGCGAAGTCATGTGAGTCTGTGTTCGATCTTTCTTTTAACCCTTTCCCGCATAACACAAATCTGCAGCAGACGACTTTGAAAAAACAAACCCACAAAAATATGGAAAATATTTATAAATTGAAGTGTAATTATGGTATGGAATTGAAAACATTGTGGCAAATGGAGACATTGCTCATCATGAGCAATGTCTCCATTTGCCACAATGTTTTCAAAAGTTGTCTGCCGCGGATGCGTTAAAATGCGTTTATAAGTGGGAAAGGGTTGATTAAGTGACATAGTGTAATAAGTTAACTCTTTTCCATACTCAGACCAATTTTGAAACATCTGCAGCAGACAACTTGTGAAAACATTTTGGCAATAGACTAAATTGCTCAAAATTAGTTATTTAATTCTCCTTTAACCACATAATGTTTTCCACTGTTTTCATTAAATATACCTTAATTCAGCCCTTTCCCACATATAGACACTTTTTGATGCCTCAGCAGCAGACAAAAAGAGAAACAAGCAATTTCTCCATCGGCAAAAACGTTTTCAACTCTGTTAAATATTTATACTTTCAAAGTTTCCATAATGTTTTTAACCCTTTTCCTCATATAGACGCTTTCTGACGCCTCTGCCGCAGACGGCTTATTGAATATATATTGACAAAAGAAAAAAATGCTCAAATCAAGCAATTTCTTCTTTTGCCACAATGTTTTCCACTTTTAGTCATAGGAATTATCCATTCAATTATAGAGATTTTCTATTTTTTGACAAAATATGTTCAAAGTCGTCTGCTGCAGAATTGTTGTATGAGAGAAAAGGTTAAGGACATCCTCCATATGTTTGCCCAGATGTTTTCAAAGGATTCTTCTGCAGATTTGTGGTATGTGGGAAGGGGTTACTAGTAACTATCTATGTGAATGTGTGTGTGTGTGTGTAAGTGTCTGATCTTTCTTACAACCAAGGTAGAGTCACATTAAATATGGAGATGGCTGTATGTAACATTCACTAATTTCATAAACCAAAATTTGATTTATTAGATAAGGAATACAGTGTTTTCAAATTAACTCATATATATAAACTTAATTCATTTTATTTAATGAATAAATGTTGGCTTTTGAAAACATCTAAGGTGACAGAAAATTTAACATGGTAACCCCCTTTCCCACATACAACAATCTGCAGCAGACTGACATTGAAATTATCATGGAAAAATCTTTTCAAAAGTCGTCTGCTGCCGAGGCGTCAGAAAGTGTCCATGTAAGGGAAAGGGTTAAACATTTCCCGATGTTTCATTTCTTCTCTGAGAAGTTAAAAAGATGATACAAATCATATCAACGAAACAATTGAAATTGTGTTACATTATAAAGGTTAGGTTGATCAGGTGATTGAAGTAAATAATATGAGGACATTGAAGTAAGGGAAATTGGTGTGATGATCACAGACAATATTTGACAATGAAATAGATATTGTTGAGCACTCCATGCAGTAGATATGATTGGACACTGAAGTAGATAATATGCAGACTCACTCTGCCAGACACTGCAGTAAGGGAATGGAGTCATGAAGTAGATACTATCTGACACTGAAGTTACCTTATAATAGATCAAAATGAGTAGTGAAAACTCGAACACCGACAGTAACGGAGTGTACAGAACACCTCCCATTAAAATTGGTGCTGGATTGAGCAGATCGAAACTTGTTAACAGAGGCACATCTCTAAAATCTGTAATCAAACTTAGTTCTGCCCTGACTTCACCAACAAGGGTTAACATATCTAGCTCAGGACTGACACCGGTTGGTCGGACTAATTCAGAACGTTATCAGAGTGCATACGGGCGACTCGGGGCTCTCAGGAATACAAGTTCGCCCGCACTTAATGATGTGGAAAGTCTTGATAAAAAAGAAGCAGGATGTGGGGTTTCTCGCCCATCAAGGGATTATGAAAGGAGTTATGGGTCTGCAAAAAGGGCAAGTTACCCGGCAGTTACCTCCCCTGTGAGAGGCGTGTCAGTTGATCAGGAGTCAAAAGGTCAAATCCCAACAGAGAGTTCAAGGCCTTCTGGATTTCCAGTTTCTAAGAACTTAGATGCCCCAGATGGAAAAGGAGTTGTGTTAGCTCCAGATGATAAAGGAAATTTGTTAGCTCCAGATGAAAAAAGACATTTGTTAGTTCCAGAGGTAAAAGGACATTTGTTAGCTCCAGATGGAAAAGGAGTTTTGTTACAAAGAAAGATAGATTATAGTACTCTGACAACAGACAAGTTAGTGGAAACTGAAAGCAGACTTGATGCAATTAGTAAACCTAAATCCTATGAAATTAGAGAGTTGAAAAATGATACAAAGATAAAACCCAATGTTACTCAAGGTAAAAGAGAAAACATTAGAGTTGTTGAAAGTAAGAGAACAATTAACACAATAATCAAACCTACTACCTATGATGATGGTGCAGCCATTATTGACAGAAACAGTATTAAATCAGATGACCAAGGGGATATTCAACAACAGAGCTACGTCGTTCCACCAAGACGTCGTCATAGAATCAAATCTAAAGAATCTGTTGTTTCACCTAAAGAATTAAATAATAATACAGAACAATTAAAGTCTGAAACTGGTAAAACTGTTGTAGGAAAGTCCAGTGATTATTTAGGAAGTTTAAATTTAATACCAGAATCAAGTATTTCTACAAATAAGACAGATGTTGCTATAGCAACAAGTGCTGAGATTGAAGAAACTCCTCAGCCAATGCAAAGAAGAACAAAAAGAAGACTGACCAAAAGAAACATGAGTTTCAAAAGACTGGTAAGATATATATATAAGATATTTGTTATACCATTGACAAAAATATTCGTAATTTTATCCTTCTCTGATGCTGATGACATTTGATGCCTAGTCTAGCAGACAACTTATGATGACATTAACCCTTTCCCTCATACGACAATTTTGCAGCAGACTTTGAACATATTTTGTCAAAAAAACAGAAAATCTCTTTAATTGAATGGATAACCTATGACTAAAAGTGGAAACATTGTGGCAAAAGGAGAAATTGCTCGTTTTGAGCAATTTCTTCTTTTGTCACTATCTTTTCAAAAAGACATCTGCTGCAGAGGCCTCATACCAGTATCTATTTGAGGGAAATGGTTAACATGTGAAAAATGCTTATTTTACTGTTATTTTATCAAATTTGTATCAAAATTTTACATTGAATTTTGCAGATTTATTCATTTTGTTTCTTTGGACATTTCTAAAACAAATGACTAACTATTCAAAATTTCACTCCATGGCAGTTTGATATGATACTTTTAGAGACTTTAATTTCACTCCATGGCAGTTTGATATGATGCTTTTATGGACATTAATTTCACTCCATGGCAGTTTGATATGATGCTTTTACGGACTTTAATTTCACTCCATGGCAGTTTGATATGATACTTTTAGAGACTTTAATTTCACTCCATGGCAGTTTGATATGATTCTTTTAGAGACTTTAATTTCACTCCATGGCAGTTTGATATGATACTTTTAGAGACTTTAATTTCACTACATGGCAGTTTGATATGATACTTTTAGAGACTTTAATTTCACTACATGGCAGTTTGATATGATACTTTTAGAGACTTTAATTTTACTCCATGGCAGTTTGATATGATACTTTAAGAGACTTTAATTTCACTCCATGGCAGTTTGATATGATACTTTTAGAGACTTTAATTTCACTCCATGGCAGTTTGATAAGATACTTTTAGAGACTTAAATTTCACTCCATGGCAGTTTGATATGATACTTTTGGAGACTTTAATTTCACTTTCACTCCATGGCAATTTGATATGATACTTTTAGAGACATTAATTTCACTCCATGGCGGTTTGATATGATACTTTTAGAGACTTTAATTTCACTCCATGGCAGTTTGATATGATACTTTTAGAGACTTTAATTTCACTCCATGGCAGTTTGATATGAATTTTTAGAGACTTTTATTTCACTCCATGGCAGTTTGATATGATACTTTTAGAGACTTTAATGTCACTCCATGGCAGTTTGATATGATACTTTTAGAGACTTTAATTCCACTCCATGGCAGTTTGATATGAACTTTTAGAGACTTTAATTTCACTCCATGGCAGTTTGATATGATACTTTTAGAGACTTTAATTTCACTACATGGCAGTTTGATATGATATTTTTAGAGACTTTAATTTCACTCCATGGCAGTTTGATATGATACTTTTAGAGACTTTAATTTCACTCCATGGCAGTTTGATATGATACTTTTAGAGACTTTAATTTCACTCCATGGCAGTTTGATATGATACTTTTAGAGACTTTAATTTCACTCCATGGCAGTTTGATATTATACTTTTAGAGACTTTAATTTCACTCCATGGCAGTTTGATATGAACTTTTTGAGACTTTAATTTCACTCCATGGCAGTTTGATATGATACTTTGATATATTGCAATAATTATGTTTATTTTTTCTTTCATGTTTTAATCCTGATTAAGAAGTTGATTATATATTTGTTATCAATATAATATTGTAAATTAACCCTTTCCCTCATACGACAATTCTGCAGCAAACGACTTTCAACATATTTTGTCAAAAAATAGAAAATCTCTATAATTGAATGGATAACCTATGACTAAAAGTGGAAAACATTGTGGCAAAAGGAGAAATGTTGCTTGTTTTGAGCAATTTCTCCTTTTGCCACAATGTTTTCAAGAGTCGTCTGCTGCAGTTGAGTCAAAATGCATCTTTGGTACAACTTTGAGATAGAATAGAAAACATTCTTAACATTTCCCACATACACACAATCTGCAGTAAATAACTTTTAAAACACCTCTAGAGGCAAAAGCAGGTGCAACTATTGTATATAAGTTTAAAATATTGCAGGAAAAGGAGAAGTAGCTAATTATGAGCAATTTCTCCCTGCTTAATCCTTCCCCACATACAGCAAATCTGCAGCTGACGACTTTGAAAACATGGTGACAAAAACCTGAAAAATGTCCATAAAAGATAGCTTAATTTTTAAATAAAGTTGAAAACATTTTATCAAAAGGGGAAATTGCTCATCATGAGCAATTTCGCCTTTGGCAACAATGTTTTCAAATGTCGTCTGCTGCTATTGTGTCAAAATGCGTCTGCAGGTGGGAAAGGCTAAAATGTTTTCAAAAGTTTCTCACTGTAGAGGGAACAAAAGTCATATTCATCAAGGAAAGGTTAAACCCTTATCCTACTGTATGACAACTTTGCAAAAATCAAGTCAAAAATATCTATAAATAAAAGTTCAATTATTGGATAGAGTTGAAACATTGCGACAACTGGAGAAATTGTTAACAACATTGCTTGTCATGCTTTCCCACGTTTAGACGCATCTGCAGCAGAATTTTGAAAACACAATGACAATATTAGAAATTGCTTAAAACAAGCAATTTCAACTTTTGCCACAACGTTTTCAACTGTTTTCAGTCGTTATTCCTACAATTATAGAGATATTTCATATTTTTGAGTAGACGTTTTCAAAAATGTCTGCTTCAGATTTGTCATTATGTGGGAAAGGGTTAATGAATGTTTGAGAACAATATAGACCAAGATTAGCTTTCACATGTGTGCAGTTTAACTTAGTCTACATGGTTTTCAACACATGTGTTATTTCCTCGCAACTCAGACCACTATATTATATTATGTATCATATTAGGTAAATGGGTAATACTAAACTTTTGGTATGAATTTAAAAACGACATCTTTTAACCCTTTCCCTTATACGACAATTCAGCAGCAGACGACTTTGAACGTATTTTGTCAAAACATAGAAAATCTCCATAATTAAATGGATAACCTATGACAAAAAGTGGTGAACATTGTGGCAAAAGGAGAAATTGCACGTTTTGTGCAATTTCTTCTTTTGTCGCAATATTTTCAAAAAAGCCGTCTGCTGCAGAGGCGTCAGAAAGCGTCTATATGAGGGAAAGGGTTTACGAGGAAATTATGAAGTTTCAATTGTTTTGCTTGAAACTATAAAACTGTAGTCTACCTTGTTGTTGTATTGTCTGCTTCTGGTGCAGTAGGTCGCGGGTTCGATCCCAGCTAGGTCATAACAATATAACTTGACGCTCAGGATTGAGGAGTTAGCATTACAATGGACTCGCTAGTGTTAAGATAAATGGACCAGAAGTATTGGTAACTTACCAACAAATTGCTGTGATATGACTGAAAAATGTTGAAAGCGACATAAACCACCATATAAAGAAACACATAAAAGTGTAGATGGAGGGATAATAAAGCCCAATCAATGTGCTCTTCCTTTAGTCTGTTACATTTAGCCATATCTAAGGCATTGTTGAATTTGATTAATGCTAATTTAAATACTATCAGGCAATGTTACCCTGGAAGTTTCACCATGATTGCCAAAGACACAAAAGAGTTATGACCCATCTATGGTGATGAATATCAATTTATTAACTGCTTTATTGCAAATCTATTGATTTTGACTATGTGGAAAAGCAGCCAGTTGCTTGGAAAGATTGTTGTGTGGAGTACTGGTGTGAGAAAACCAGGAAATGCATGAGTAGGTGAACTGGCCGCCGTGATATAACTGAGAAATTGTTAAAAACGGCGTTAAACCCCAATCAATCAATTGATTTTGAATAGTGAATTTGATACCTGTTGGTAACTGGCCTGATGTAACGTTGACAGTTTTATGGACTGGCCTATATGAGTTTATCAAAACTTACCTTGAAGACCTGTAGGGCATTATAAACCATTAAACCCTTTCCCACATACGACAAATCTGCAGCAGACGACTTTGAAAACTCTTAGGCAAAAATATGGAAAATCTCTATAACTGCAGGTTACTTAATAATTGCTGAAAAAAGTTGAAAACATTTTGGCAAATGGAGAAATTGCACGTTTTGAGCAATTTCTCCTTTTGTCACATTGTTTTCAAGAGTCATCTGCTGCAGAAGATTGAACAGAATGCGTCTACAAGTGGGAAAGGGTTAATAAACCTTGTTATTGAAGACATATTTTGACTTTTTATGCAGTTGACTATTGAAAACATTGTGGCAAAGGGAGATACTGTTCAGCATGATTATTTTCAGTATCTCCCTTTGCCACAACGTTTTTAAAAGTTGTCTGCTGCAGAGGCATCAGATAGCATCCATATGTTGGAAAAGGGTTAGAGTGAGGTATCCTTCTTGTTTGATGCAGCGGAAATATTAAAATTATTGGGGCAGAAAGATGTAAACACAGAAGCTGATGAATTGATAATAATCATATAATGGCCCTTCTTATAACCCAACCATAATGGGTTAGGCAATTTATATAGCCTCCCATGAATTTTGGATTCAACCCTTTCCCTCATATGACAATTATGCAGCAGACGACTGAACATATGTTGTCAAAAAATGGAAAATCTCTATAATTGAATGGATAACCTATGACTAAAAGTGGAAAACATAGTGGCAAAAGGAGAAATTGCTCGTTTTGAGCAATTTCTTCTTTTGTCACTATGTTTTCAAAAAGCTGTTAATACGTACTTTCCCTAAATCAGATAACTGTTTTCACCTCTGCTGCTTCCATATCAAAATTGTACTGAAACCCCTTTCAATGTTGAATTTTTTTAAAATGGACTTGTCCAGCTTTGCATTTGTTTAATTCCATACTCTATTTTAAGAATAGCAAGATAAACATGTTAATTAAGTTAGGGTAATTATACCAGTCAAGAGTTTCTCAAAAGTCATGGGTTATCAAACCAGTCAAGAATTTCTCTGTAAGTCATGGGCGATGGTAGTACCAGTCAGAATATTCTCAAATGTCATGGGCAATTGTACCTGAGTCAAGAATTTCTCAAAGGTCATGGACGATGGTACCAGTCAAAAATTTCTCAAAAGTCATGGATGATGGTACCAGTCAAGAATTTCTCTGTAAGTCATGGGCGATGGTACCAGTCAAGAGTTTCTCAAAAGTCATAGGTTATCAAACCAGTCAAGAATTTCTCAAAAGTCATAGGTATAAAGTCATAGGTTATCAAACCAGTCAAGAATTTCTCAAAAGTCATAGGTTATCAAACCAGTCAAGAATTTCTCTGTAAGTCATGGGCGATGGTAGTACCAGTCAGGATATTCTCAAATGTCATGGGCAATTGTACCTGCGTCAAGAATTTCTCAAAGGTCATGGACGATGGTACAATGTACTAGTCAAGAATTTCTCAAAAGTCATGGACGATGGTACCAGTCAAGAATTTCGCAAAAATCATGGGTTATTATACCAGTCAAGAGTTTCTCAAAAATCATAGGTTATTATACCAGTCAAGAGTTTCTCAAAAGTCATGGGCGAGGGTACCAGTTGTAGGAATTCAGCAGGATAAGGGTTAAATTATAGGTGTATATACATCACTGGGTAGGACTTTATAACAGGCTTCTTTGTGGAATTGAAATCTTCTCCTCCATTAAAATGTAATTACAACTTCATAGTGTTTGATCTTTGTGATGGCCTCTGGGCAAAGATGTAAATCACTACTGACCAATAGTGTGAATTAATCATTGGTTGTTGACCTCTCTCTGTATACATATCCAGGGCTTGGTGTGAAACGGTTGTAACTTAAATTGGTATTTTTTTACCAAGGTTACTCACCTCGCCATAAAGTCTTTATAAGCGTTAAATCATTTTACTTGATAAACAATGGAAATTTAGGTGCCATTGCTCGTTCTGAGCAATGGCACCTAAATTTGCATTGTTTACAAAGGGGGACAAAATTGCCCCTAAACCAGGGTTTTCAAAATAGGTTTTTAGTTACAACCGTTTCACGCCAAGCCATCGATATATCAGTGGTGGGCTCAGTAGATGATTGTTTGGTGTTACAGTTACCCTGCTTTCAACAATTTTTCCATTATATCACCACTTTTCTTGGGTAAGTTACCAGTACCTCTGCTCCATTTATCCCGACACCAGCCAGTCAGATTAAATGCTCACCGCCAACCCTGAGCAACAAGGAGCCATTACTACAATTTTTGAAGTCTTTGTTATGATCCAGGTGGGGATTCAACATGCAACCATCCACTCTCGAGGTGGACGCTTGTCACTGCACTGCCGAGACGGTTGGTGGGCTCACTAAAAAAAAATATGTTCAAAGTCGTCTGCTGCAGAATTGTCGTATGAGGGAAAGGGTTAAGGGATGACCATCTTAATTAAAGCATGACATAAGGTGTCAATTAGTTATTAAAAGGTATGCTATGTCATACTTTAGTTTCATTAGGTCATAACAGGTTAATCATGTAAAAATTTCAAATATGTTTGCCAGGAAAACTATCTGAAGGATTCAGCCAGTAAGAGTTAATTTTCTTATTCTATCAGTTTAACCCTTTCCCTCATACAACAATTCTGCAGCAGACGACTTTAAACGTATTTTGTCAACAAATAGAAAATCTCCATAATTGAATGGATATATAACCTATGACAAAAAGTGGAAAATATTGTGGCAAAAGGAGAAATTGCACGTTTTGTGCAATTTCTTCTTTTGTCACTATGTTTTCAATAAGCCTTCTGCTGCAGAGGCGTCAGAAAGCGTCTATATGAGGGAAAGGGTTTTTAACGCATCAGATCTGCAGCAGATGACTTTTAAATAACTTGTGGCAAAAAGAAAAATTGCTCAAAATGATCAATAACTATTACAGGTACTCATTTTGCTTAACCCTTTCCCTCATACGACAATTGTATCGTAAACAATACAACACGTCAGCAGCAGATGACTTCTAAAGCATCTGGTTAAAAATATGGTAACCTTTTCAGATGAAAGAGTTAAATCGTTGAACAGAGTTGGAAACATTGTGGTAAATGGAAATATTGATCATTATGATCAATGTCATCGTCTGCTGCAGAGGTGTCAGAAAGCATCTGTATGAGGGAAATGTTGAATCAAAATGATAAATGAAGTTTTTTACAAAACGTTATATACAGATTTTCCTTACACAAGTGATGTTACATTCAAGTAACAAAATAGACAGAAATTTAATTAAGTTTTATCAAAAGATGATACATGTACATTCATCTTATTTATCAAAGGATGTTTATAGTAATATAGACAGTACTTTTGGTATATTCAAATTTACAATGTCTTACCTTAACCCTTTCCCTCGTATGACAATTTGCAGCAGACGACTTTGAACATATTTTGTCAAAAATTAGAAGATCTCTATAATTGAATAGATATTAACCTATGACTAAAAGTGGAAAACATTGTGGCAAAAGGAGAAATTGCTCGTTTTGAGCAATTTCTTCTTTTGTCACTAAGTTTTCATAAAGCCGTCTGCTGCAGAGGCATCAGAAAGCATCTATATGAGGGAAAATAAAATTCTAACTTATTTGTTTGGACCAGTTTACAATAAGCAGACCAACCTGTAAATGTGTGCAGACTGATGAGGTTCTGCACTGCTTACAAATAAAAGACAGAAAGGCTGAAAATTGATTGTTTGGTGTTTTATGCCACTTTTAACAATGTTTCAGTTATATCATGGCGGTTCCTCCAGGGTTAGTAACCAGTACTACTGGTCCATTTATCCTGACACCAGCCAGTCAGTCGAAATGCTTATCCCACAACCCTTAGAGCGCCAAGGAGGGCAGCCATTACTACAAATTTTAAAGTATTTGGTATGACCCGACTAGGGATCGAACCCGCAACCTATTGCACCCGATGCGTTTAATGCTGAAGAAATATCAGGCAATCACTATAAATTTGGATAAGAAAAGTAGATGCCATTATTACGTGCACGACCAATTTCATTAAATCCAAACCTAAACTGCGCTCGCTTGTATATACATGACTGCCTCTTACAGGTTGTCTCAGGATGACCTTTGCATCAGCCAATCAAACTGTCTTACAGTGACCTTCTTATTTTAGTTCTAAATCTTTAGGAATAAAACAAGTGAGATATAACAAGACGGATGTTTGATGCAAAGCATCAAAGAGAAGCCGCAATATTTCGTTTCACATGAAGAAATAAGAAAAAAGATCATTTAAATCCACAAACATTAAAACAATTTAATCTGTAGTCAGTAATGCTGATATCGATTATTGAAGATATAAGTTTTATGTTACTAAGGATATTTAACTTGGCAGGGTCTGTGTTTTAAGTGAATGAGATAATTTAGAGTTAAGCTGATCATAAAAAGTGACATATAATACTAAAGATAAATGGACAAGAGGTTATGATAAATTTAAATTAGTACCATAAAAATCAACTATTTGTATTGAACACACGCCCTGTTATGATAATGTTTTATCAAATAATGCTGACACACAGAAAATCTGTTTTTCGTTTGTATCGGTAAGTCATGATAATGGATAAGGGTTTCCCACATAAAACAAATCTGCAGTAGATGACTGAAATTATCAAGTAAAAAAAAATCTCTATAAATGATCGTATGATAATTGAAAAGTGTTGAATTATTGTGGCAAATGCAGATATTGCTCATTATGAGCAATTTCTCCTTTTGCCACAATGATTTCAATGATGTTTACTCTGACAGACTTTAAAATCATCAAGTACAAAACATAGAAAATCTCTATAAATGATAGTAAGATAATTGAAAAGAGTTGAAATTATTGTGGCAAATTGAGCAATTGAAAATCAAAGCTGTCGGATTACAAACGCACAATCTCGAGTTGACGAAACTGATGTGAACTCATGTCGTGACTATAGCATTCAGAAAATCAAGTAAACGTATTTCTATGTACACGTAATCCGAAAGACTGACAATAGCTGCAGCGACTTTTGAAAACATTGTGATAAAAAGAGAAATTGATCACGAGGAATTTATCCTTTTGCTACAATGTTTTCTACTTTATGTCCATAAATTATACCTTCATTTAGCAAGATGTTCCAATTTTTACTTAATGTGCTACGTATAAGGGAAAGGCTTAACATAGGAACTTGAAAATTTACTTGAATTTATTTCTCAAACTGTAAATTTACCAGTTGATATAAGAGTATAAGTTAAATACAGTTCAGTTATTCCGATCACACTTTGTTTGTAAGAACCAGAAGATTTCATTTCATTTAAGTATTCTGGGAGTTCACATCGCATCCGTGATAAAACATGTTGTTGGCTAGGCAAAATACACCGATATCTTGTTTACCGCGATATTCATGAAATGTGGAACTGCAACAGCGAAAAAGAACGAAATTGATCTTGAAACAGATATTTCTGTGGTTTAAATCTTTTCATGTCTGCATTTTGCGATGACAATTGTACTCAAAGTTAACTTTGAATCCAGTATGTACTGAACATAAAAGTTAGATTATTAAAGGCAAAGCAAATGAAAAATGTATGTGAAATTGCGATAAAAATGAAAATCTATAAATAGACTATAGATGAATGGTACTGTCTTTTATTTTAGCTCTTAACTTGATTCGGGAACCAGAGTCGCTGCGTGGCCGCTTACGACATTTACACACTAGACCAAATTGAGATCGGTTTAAAACGCGTTGGTGAATAAGGATTAAATCTAAAACGTGGACTAAATATTAAGATTTAGATTTAGACAAATATATAAATTGAAAAGTTTAGTGAATACGGGACGAGGCTTCTTCGTCTAATTACTGCGTAATATATCATAGCATGTAATTTTAAGGAACCAGACTACATTTACAAATTCAATAGAAGGGTTCTCTATTTTACTGTCTAGAGGAGATACAGTATGAATTTCGCTTAAATAAAAATGTACATACATTCAATTAATATACTGTCCTTAGTGTCTTTTGTTTTTAATTTGTAAAACTCACACATGTATATAGAGTGCAAAAGGGATGTTTTAAAAATCATTACCTTAACTTAATGTACTTAGAAAGGACAAAGAGAAATCAAGATATGTGGTCACGCTGGCAGTTCTAAATATTCTCCTTGACCGAAAATTAAAAGCATCCCTACAGGAAGCCGCCTCCTGGCGGCTTCCAATTAATCAAGATAGAGAAGTGGTAATATTATAGTGTTCCGAGTGTATAGAAATGAGCGTTGGTTGTATCATGTGATATGTGTTTATGCGGTGTTGTCAGATCAAATTTACCTACAGCGAAGTATATTGATCTGAATTTTAATGAGATTGATGTACACGGTAAGGCTGATCTTCCTTGAACACAGCTCACAATAACATCACTGGAGTTTAACCCTTTCCCTTAAACACACACTTTCTAATCCATCTGGTCAGATTATAATTGAAAATATTGTGGCAAAAAAAGGAATTGCTCATTTAAAGGAGCAATTTTTCCTTTTGCCATCATGATTTCAAAAGTTGTCGACTGAAAATGCTTCTGCAAGTTGGAAAGGGTTAATATCATTGTATGGTGTTTTAATGCCACTTTTTCAGTTATATCACAACATTTCCTGGGTAAGTTACCTGTACTACTGGTCCATTTAACTGGACAACAGCTAGTAAGTCATAACCCAACAACCCTGAGGGCTGTGGAGGAAAGTCATTACAACCATTTTTAAAATCTTTGATAAGACCCAGCAGGGGATCCTCCCGACAACCTCCCACACCTGAGGTCGAAGCGCTACCACTACACCACCAAGGAGCTGAAGGCTCACTGAGATAATGCATTATAACATATATGCACAAAACTGCATTTGACCTCAACTATTAATTCACCAAGGCAAAAACGTCCCTTTTCACTTGATGCGCCTTATTATTGGGGTTTTGTTAGGGATGAAAGTTAAAACTATACAAATTAAGAATATCTGTACCGCATGATATTGCAAAATTAGAAAGGAAAAGAAGAGATTCATGTGATAGATCTATGATATGCCTATATTGTAACCTGATTTCAGTTAGATCATATGAATTGATAGTTGTTTTATTTCGGTGTTGGAATACATGAGGTATCATGTTCAGTTTTGTCTTTTACCCTTTCCCACATGCATCATCATATAATTATTATGTAGCTGTTAAATTTTGAAAACATCTAGGCATCTAGATAATAGATTTATCTCTGAAGGAGAGTATTATCACTGAATAGAGTTGAAAACATTGTGGCAAAAGGAGAAATTGCTCATTGAGCAATTTCTTCTTTTGTCACAATGTTTTTAAAATTCACTTGCCTAAAATGTGTCAAAATGCACACATGGGAACGGTTTAACCTAAATTTAACTTGAAATGATATTTTTAAGTATTTTGCTGCTACAATGTTTA
>JASEVX010000003.1:67874698-67913843 GCA_031761405.1 Serripes groenlandicus
CCAAATATTTGAACATTCTACTTTGATTTTTGGTGTTTTACCAATGACAAACTAACATTTTCTTCTAATTCAGCCGTCAATTGATGCATCTAACTGTAGCAAAATGGTTGTCAGTAAAAGTGATGCAAATCTAAACAAGAAACTTCCTTGTTTTCTACACAGTGTTAATATCATATTTTCAATGGTTATTTTGTCATATTTCTTTTTTATGATGTATTCAAAGTCAACAATTCTACATATATAAATATGATATCAGGTATTTGTATTTCAATTATTCCACAAATTTACAGCAGATGATTTTGAAAACTTGTTGGCAAAACTGTTGACAATCTCTATTAATTAAAGTATAATTATTGAATATATTAAAAGCAATTTGTGACAAAAGTAGAAAATGGTTATAATGAGCAATTTTTTTCCCTTTTCCACAAAGTTTTTAAAAGTCTTCCGCTGCAGATATATATGAGGGAAAGTGTTATTACATGAAAGTATCATAACATGAAACAGAAAGTATCATATTCAGTTTGTCCTAAACATTTTCCCGCGTACAGACATTTGAAAACATCATAGTGACGAAAGAAGAAATTGCTCAAAACAAGCAATTTCTCCTTTTGCCACAATGTTTTCCACTTTTAGTCATAGACTGGTTATCCATTTAATTATAGAGATTTTCTATTTTTAAACATCATAGGTTCAAAGTAGTCTGCTGCAGAATTGTTGTATGAGGGAAAGGGTTAAACCATTTCCTTCATATAACATTTACATAGCTGTTGATTCTGAGAATAGTGAATCCCTCTCAATGAGAGTATTATCACTGAATTATACTAAGAGTTGAAACATTGTGGCATAAGGAGAAATGCCTGACTGCACTGTCATTATGCTGCAGATGTAATATTTTCATACGATCTTTAAATAATGACACATGCCATTTTGTATGGCTTTATATATGCCAAATCATTGTATCTACATCTTGTTAGTAGATGCGCATGGCCTCGATGGTGTACTGTATTGGTATATAGCCTTCATCTCAGTTGCAGGAGGTTCAACCATAGCCAGGTCTTACAAAATACTTTAAAAATGGTAGTAATGGCTCAGGATTGTTGGGTGAGCATTAACACTGACTCGCTGATGTTAGGATAAATGTACCAGTAATACTAGAAACTTACCCAGAAAACCCTGTTCTATAACTGAGACATTGTTGAAAGTGGCGTATGAAGCAAACAATTATAACTATTGTAATAAGATGCACTATGACTGTTTTGCTTTTAGCCTACAATTTAACTCTTGATAAAGAAACCTCCCGATTCTTAATGCAGCAGACAACTTTCTAAAACATTAAGGGAAATAGAGGAATTTCTTATTATAAACAAGTGATTTCTCCTTTTCCATTTTGTTATCAATTCTATATCTTACCAACTTACAAAAGATCAACAGCAGACAACTTTGAAAATATATAACAAAAATATGGAAAATCGATATAAATGAAAGTATCAGTATTGAATACATTGTGGCAAAGAGAGAAATTGCATAAATATACATCCATTTGCTTCAAAAGTTGTCAGCGGCAGATAGGTCAAATTCCATCGGATATTCTCCAGGTGGGAAAGCCTTGTTAGCAGTAACTACAGCATTTATAATAAGATATAATATCCTTAAGCTGAAAAAATTGTTTTCACAACAAACACCTTTTAACCTTTTCCCACATACAGACTCATTCTGACGCTTCTGCATCATACAACTTTTGAAAACATTGTGGCAAAAGGAGAAATTGCTCATCATGAGCAATTTCTCCTTTTGCCACAATGTTTTCAACTCTTTTTCGTATAGAGATTTTTCACATTTTTTGCCTAGATGTTTTCAATTTAGTCATCTGCATCCTGATTTGTTGTATGTTGAAAGGGCTTAAAATATCCTATCAGGTAAAAAGTTAATCACTTTTGAAAAAGATCTCAGTGTGAGGTTTGCCTCATGCAGTCAAGCCTGTATCAATGGGCTACTAGCTGTGGTCGAGAAATTGAATATTTCAACCTTGTATAACTAAATATGTGACATATTTGATGAATCCCCCATCAAATTATGACTAGGTCTCATATTTTCACCATTTTATATTGCAATACACACCTGAGTTCACATATTTGAAAACCTATTTATGTTTGTAATGGTGAAAATTGGCAAAAACTTTCATGTATTTTGAAGTGGTTTTTTAGGATAAGTTGTATGCATTCTGCATTATATATATATATATATCTTTAAACTGTTCATATTTTTAGCAGTTCTGATTCAAAATTTTGTAGCTTGATGGTGATTATTACTTTTTCGGTCCGTAAAACTATAAATGAATGTGAATAATTGATGGTGTTAAAGTAACTTTGAATGGTATCAGTCAGTCGTAAAAAATACTGTTTTTGTAAAGGGATTATTAAATTTTATGCAGATCATGTTTTTATGTTAATTCATACTCTAGTTACATCCGCAGCAAAAATCTAACCTTACAATAGTTTTCAAAATCGTACTTTCACATAATGTGCTGTTTTGTTTCGTGACTATTTGAACGGTTACATTGCACTATATAATAATTATTGTAGCTGATGGTCTATTCGCTTCCTGTGGAGAATAGTGTGATAGTTTGTATACTGTGATTACAATAAGGATTTAACAGGACTTTGGAGATGTACAAGCGGACACTGCAGGTAGCCAGAACATTTGAAGTTGTTCACTTTTCCGTGACCTTTTGAAGGAAAAGTGTGGTCATTTATCTGCATGATGTAGGAGATTGTCCGACCTCGGAAATCTGTCTCATTATTTTTCGTTTAATTTGTTTATGATCCTTTCCTGTAACAGAATGTTTACGATTTCTTCATGCTAAATGAATATCATAAAGTTACATAAGTATTGAACGTTGAAATTTCGTTTGTTATTTTAATATCAGTTTTAAAATTATATAAACCTTTTGACTTTTATCTCTTTCCTATACATACAGCAAATTGGCAGCAGACAACTTTGGAACATATAGATAGTCCTAATTATAAATGAAAGTAAACTTAATGTGACAAAATAAGAAATTGCTCATCATAAGCAATTTCTCCTTTTGCTACAATGTTTATAATCAAAATTATCAAAAGTCATCTGCTGGGGAGGCATCTGAAAGGGTCTGTGTGTGGGAGAGGGTTATATATACAACTTTATATATTTGAAAACCTTAAAGTGGGGGTAAGAGAAACCTTAAACCCTTTCCCTCATACGACATTTCTGCAGCAGACGACTTTGAACATAATTTGTCAAATAATGGAAAATCTCTTTAATTGAATGGATAACCTATGACAAAAAGTGGAAAACAAAAGGAGAAATTGCACGTTTTGTGCAATTTCTTCTTTTGTCACTATGTTTTCAAAAAGCCGTCTGCCTCAGAGGCGTCAGAAAGCGTCTATATGAGGGAAAGGGTTAAACTGTTGCAGATGCATTGAAAACAGAAGACTTTCTTTCTAAAAATGTGGCAAAAAAGTCTTTAAATGAATGAATAATTATCTAACCCTTTCCCACATACAGACGCTTTCTGACACAATAACAGGAGACGACTTTTGAAAACATTGTGGCCAAACGTGAAATTGCTCATGATGAGCAATTCCTCCTTTGGCCACAATATTTTCAACTTTATTTAACAATTAAGCTATATTTTATGGAGATTTTTCACGTTTTCGTCACTATGTTTTCAAACTCGTATGCTGCAAATTTGTTGTATGTGGGAAACGGTAACTTAATAGAGCGAGTTAACACAGTGGCAAATGGAGTATATATTGCTCATTATGAGCCATTTCTCCTTTTGTAACAGAGTTTTCAAAGATTGTCTGCTGAATTAAGGTAGATGCATGAGTTAAAAGGCTTCTACATTATGGGAACGGGTTAACTCTTTCCACTTGTAGACGTATTTTAATGCATCTGCAGCAGACGACTTTTGAAAACATTGTGGCAAAAGAAGAAATTGCTCAAAACGAGCAATTTCTCTTTTTTCCACAATGTTATCAACTCTATTTCATAATTCAACTGTCTTTTATGGAGATTTTTCCAGTTTTTGTCAGTAATTTGTTTTAAATGTCGTCTGCTGCAGAATTGTTGTATGTGTGAAAGGGTTAATATCATGTCCTTTATCAGGTAAATAGTCCCAAAAAGTGATGGATAGATCAACAGACACACACATGGTTGTAGTCAGGGTAATTGGTGACCAGGACATTTCTCGACCCTTTCCCCACATACAACAAGTTTGCAGCAGACGACTTTGAAAACATCTTGGCAGATGTGTAGAAAATGTCTTTGAATACAAATGTAATTATTGAATAGAGTTGAAAACAGTATTGAAAAAGTATAAATTGCTTAATTATCATGAGCAATTTCTTCCCTTTGCTACAATATGTTTTCAAAAGTCATCTGCAGCAGATGCATCAGAATGCGTCTCCAAGTGGAAAAGTGATAAAGATATATTGTTTACCTGAAGACTCCATATTTCTGTATTGAAACAATTTTTTGACCTTGACCCCTAACTTGGTGATGTGAAATACAATCAGGGATTCTACTGAGAGTGTGCTAGATATAATTAGTAATAGGCTTGGGAGCCGTAAACTTTTGAAAAAAATATCTGCGTCGTTACAAAACTTTAACCTTACCTCATAGCTCAAAAATCGTTCAACATTTTACAATCAAACCTGATACACATGTTACTAGAAACAATATGCATGTCTATACCAAGTCACATAACTTTGGTTTTAATAATAATTGAGTAATGCCCCTTTTTCGACTTAGAAAAAAAGCAGACAAGCATTGGTGTTGGCTCCACGGCGCTCTTGTTATTTCAACAGATAAAATACAGATGTACAATTATGTCTATCTGGTTCTCACATACAGCAATTATTAGCAATTTCACCTTTTGTCACAATGTTTTCACAAGTTGTCTGCTGCAAAGGCTTCAGTAAGCATCTGGAAAGGGCTATGGTATAGCTTTTCTTCATGTATAATTTGGCTGCCATCATGACTGCGTTTATATCAAAAATGATTTTATATTCTAAACAGTCATGGCTTATGGGTTAAATTCCAAGTATATCTGCCTAGTTTGAGGATGGTTAGCCAAGCTTATTTTTGTTATTGTCTACCAACTAAATGAATGTGGTTAACTGACCGGCGAACTCTTATCTAGTTATTGTTAAGAAACTATGTGGTCAAGTGACTGTGGGTCACATCCATTGCAATGAGTCTCATTTTAAACTTTGACCAGAAAATATGTGACAAATTAACACAATGTCGTTTTGCAAATAGTGTGAGGTTAAAGATTCACTTAACCTTGTACAGCTAGCAGATAGTAATGGCTGCCCTCCTTAAACAGTGCTCAGGGTTGCAGGGTTAGCATTACGACTGACTGGCTGGTGTCAGGATAAATGGACCAGTAGTAGTCTATCAACCCCTGATAAGCACTTTTAGTCATAGGTTATCCATTCAATTGTAAAGATTTTCTTTTTTTTACAAAATATGTTCAAAGTCGTCTGCTGCAGAATTGTTGTATGAGGGAGAGGGTTAATAGACCTGTGGAAGAGGACCTGCCTGCGCTTTCATGCTTTTAATATTCCAATTGATACTGCTGTACAGATGTTTCTTGAAACCTTCTATGACTTGGCCGATCTTGGATCAACTCTGATTACAAATGACCTGGCCGATCTTGGATCAACTCTGATTACAAATGCCCAGGCTGATCTTGGATCAACTCTGATCACAAAAGCCCTGGCTGATCTGGATCAACTTTGATCACAAATGCCATACGGTTGTTTCTGCTGCTCATATACTTAAGTGAATTATTTTACACATGAATTTGCCATTTTGTATCTCCGGTTTATCTAATTTGATGGAAAAAGAGAAATGTTTACTTTAAAATTATATAAGGAAGAAAATACATCATCTAAAAGATTTGAAGTGTTTAGGTTTGATTATTTAGTGTCAAACACTTTGTAGGAAAAATGAAAAATGGAAATTGTATTGCGTAGATTGAAGATGGAGCAATAATTGTGGCAACAGCAGTCAACTTGTTAAAATTGAGGAAAAAGTCACAAAAACTTTAACACATACAGCAAATATTCAGCAGATGACTTTTATAACATCTGGGCAAACATGTGAAAAATCATCCATCATGAATGAGAATTTTGAATATTTAATAGGGTTGGAAACATTGTAGATGAGAATTTTATCAAAATATCACCTGCTGCAAATGCGTCATAGTGCATCTACAAGTGAGAGAGGGATAAAGTTGCATCTGTGAAACAGAGGTACCATATCTTTACCCTTCCCTAATTTTTTCCTTCAGGCACTATTTTAAAACATGAAAATGAAGAAATTGCTTAAATCTATTTCTATATCCAAGGTATTAACCCTTTCCCTGGCACATACATACGTTTTTCTGATGTCTCTGCAGCAGATGACTTATATATGAAAACAAATGTGGCAAAAAAAGAAATTGCTTGTAATGAGCAATTTCTTCTTTTGTCAAATAGTTTTCAACTCTTTTTAATAATTATACTCTCATATATATATACAGAGATGTTTTCAAAGTCGTCTGCTGTAGTTTTGTTGTATGTGGAAAAGGATTAACTTCCAATTTTGGAGATTTCATTTATCATCCTCACATATTTTCAAAAGTGCAGTAAGCGACTCTAATAAGGGCACATCACAGGTAAACATTTAAACTGAAATAACAAGCTGCCTGAAACGCATAAATTACAGTAATTTCAAGGGTAAATTAATCCACGTCAGACAAAAACCCACCTAAAAGAGGTTTTGCAATCAAGGGAATCTGCCATGGCCGTCCCAGGTTTGATCCCCAGTCACAGCGCTACGGTCATGGTCGAGATCCCTTGGGCAAGGCACATTTCCTAGCACTTTACCAGTTTGTTTATCCAGGGATCATGGATAAGTGAACTGTCGCCGTGATAAATATATAACTGAAATAATGGTTAAAACCCCAATAAAACAAAGGAAATTACCATCAACCTGTGGGGTTTTGATCATACCAGTTCTCCAGAGGTTTCAGGATACATGTAAAACTACGTTGGGTAAAGGGAAGATCCGGATCAGTATGCATTTAGATGTAGACTGATTGGGATCTGCTATGGTTGCAAGGGTTGGTTTCTGTGTGACGTGGTTCAATTGATGCCCTATCAGATGTGCCAGGGGCAGCGGGTGTGATTTTAGAATTTTAAACCTACGTCAGGGCCATTGTGACATGATGTGATAATGGTTGGGTAATGTTCACTAGATTTTTAGATTACAGTTCATGGGAAAAAAAAAGTTATAGTTCTTAATTTACCCTTTTCCACATGTAGTCACTTTCTGACGCATCTGAAGAAGCACATCATTTAGAAATGAGGAAGTTCTCTTTAAACAGAAGTACATATGTACATTTATCTAATGTGTCCCTATTGCCACAATATTTTTTAACCTTATTTAATAATTGTTCTTTCATTATTTTTGTTCTTCTGCAGATTTGCTGCAAATGCGAACGGTTTAACCCTTTCCCTCATAAAGACGCTTTCTGACGCCCCTGCAGCAGATAGCTTTTTGAAAACATAGTGACAAAAGAAGAAATTGCTCAGAACGAGCATTTTCTCCTTTTGCCACAATGTTTTCCACTTTTAGTCATAGAGATTATCTATATTTTGACAAAATTTGTTCAAAGTTGTCTGCTGCAGATTTGTCGTATGAGGGAAAGGGTTAACTGTCTAACTTGTATTTGATTGTGTAATCAAAGTATCCCTGTAACAACCTTCTACTGTAATTGGTTTGTTTCTTTACATTTTTGGTAGCTTAATTGTCAGTCAATCTCAATTGAACCAGACCAAAACTTAGTTTGCTTATATATAGATCTGATGACTGCCCCATACAGGTCGTCTTGGATTGACCTTTGTGACATCCAATCAAATTGCCCCATACAGGTTGACTCAGATTGACCTATATGTCAGCCAATCAAGTTGCCCCATACAGGTTGACTCAGATTGACCTTTGTGTCAGCCAATCAAGTTGCCCCATACAGGTTGACTTATATTGACCTATATGTCAGCCAATCAAGTTGCTCCATACAGGTTGACTTAGATTGACCTATATTTCAGCCAATCAAGTTGCTCCATACAGGTTGACTTAGATTGACCTATATGTCAGCCAATCAAGTTGCTCCATACAGGTTGACTTAGATTGACCTTTGTGTCAGCCAATCACAGATTGACCTGCGCTTCAGCAAATCAAAATCTTTCAGTATAAAACTCGTAACATAACCCATATAAATAAACGAGACAGAGAAGCGTAGATTGTCCTGTGTAAAGCACAGGTGTTGGTTGTATCCTGCGATTTCATTGGACATAATAACCACGCGCATGCTCATGAGTATAGTTATGTCTATAAGGTCAATTCGAGAAAAACTTTTATAATAAGTTGTCGGATCCAATATACATACCATACCGTACAGCTTAGTATTTTAGTCTGATGATTTAAATGAGTTTGCTTTTGGATAAAAGACAAAATGTCTTTTGTAAATTGTTGGAAAAAATGAATGGCTGAGCCAGGATTCAATCTTAGATATTAGAAAAACATGCAGCATTTTAGTGTGAAAGCATTTTAAAGACAGGTACATGTACAATTATTGCAGCCTGTTGCAATTTGTTTGTTTTTTTGCGCATTTTACTATTACCTGAAAGATTTAATTTTATAAAAATATTTTTTTGTAGGTACCTGTGATTTTAAAGAGACTGGTTATGATTAAATCTAGTGAGCCCTTTTTAGCTTGATTTTTGAAAAAACGAGAGCTATTGTCATGACCCTGGCGTCGGCGTCGGCGGCGGCGTGGTCGTCCGGTTAAGGTTTTTTGTTCAGCTCAGCTTTTTTTTTTTTCTGTTTTCTCCCTATCAGTCGAGCGTCTGTGCCGTACGCAGTGCTCTTGTTTTACGTGAGGCGACTGGCTGCAGCTCTCTAAAAAGCATCACATTAATCTAAATTTTAATGATTTATGCAAATCAATTTGAACAGAAACCTATTGCAACAAGTCAACAAATAATCTATGCAATGATACAGACGACTTTAGTTGCCTATGCAGCACTTGTGAAAACATTGTTGATTAGGAAGAAAATGCCAATATCTTTGCTATTAAGATATTATTAAAGCCTTTTGTGAGAAATGTCTCCTTTTCCCTCAATTTTTGTATCCCCTGGGCCTCCCTTGCTGTTTGCACATCAAGCTTTATGTTACTGACATATTGGCATGCAACGCAATGTGTTTACGGGGACAGTCCTGTTTAACCCTTTCCCTCACATAGACGCTTTCTGACGCCTCTGCAGCAGACGGCTTTCTAAAAACATAGTGACAAAAGAAGAATTTGCTCCTTTTACCACAAATGTTTTCCATTCAATTATAGAGATTTTCTATTTTTTGACAAAATACGTTCAAAGTCGTCTGCTGCTGAATTGTTGTATGAGGGAAAGGGTTAAACCAATCCCACATACGACATATCTGCAGCAGACGACTTTGAAAACATACCTGAACATTTTTAAAACTCCCTTTAAATGATAGTACAATAATTGTATAGAGTTCAAAACATGGTAACAAGTGGTGAAATTGCTCGTTTTGAGTAATTTCTTCTTTTGTCCCCATGTTTTTAAAAGGCCGTCTACTGCAGAGGCATCAGAAAGCGTCTATATGAGGAAAAGGGTCAAAGAAAAAAAGAAGTTGCTGCAAATGAATCTTGAGTGAAGAAAGGATGAATTCCACTCCCCTTACCTACAAACATTCTGCAGCAGATCGAGGACTTTGAAAACATCTTGGCAAAGGTATAGATATTTCTTTAAATGAAGGTGTAATTAATAAATAAAGTTGAAAACTTTGTGGCGAAAGGAGTAATTGAGCAAACTTTGACTTTTGTCACAATGTTTTCAAAATTCTCTGAGGCAGTTTCGTCAAAAGGCATCTGCAAGTGGGAAAAGCCTCTATCTAGAAAGGATGTTCAACCTTGACATTTGACATATTTGTAGCCAATTAAATTTTTCAAACAAATCTCAAAGAAATTCTTCAAAAAAAGAGAAAATTCTCCTTATCACACAATTGTTTCAATAGTTTATGAATCAAAGGAATACATTAACCCTTTCCCTCACACAACAAACCTGTAGCAGACAACTTTGCAAACACATAGGCAAAAATATGGATAATTTCTATAAATAAAAGTTTGATTATAGAATATAAATGAAATAGTTGTGGCAAAATGAAAGTTGCTCATCATGAGCAATTTAGCGTTTTGCCAATCATTAGAGTCTTATACATTGCATCTGCAAGTAGAGAATACTTAGATGCAAAGACAGACATTATGACAAAAATATGAATAGTAGTCCTATTTGTACCACTCACATACCTTTTATATTATTCCAAACTCGTTTCCAAATCTTTCCCACAACCGTATGCATTTATACACATCAGATATGTAACAGACAAACTTGGACAACAGTGTGACAATAGGAGTTATTGCTCATCAGGAGCATTTTCTCCATTTGCCACAAAAGTTTTCAACTGTATATACAAATTATACTATCATTTGTAGCCCATTTTTCATAATTTTGCCTTCATGTTTTCAGAGCAGTCTGCTGCAGATTTGTTGCATGTGGTAAAGGGCTTATGAACGTATTTTCACTGAAGTGGTTCTCATACAAATGTTCATATATATTTACAGGAAGACGATGAGTACATTGGGTTTGCCTCACTACCGGAGCAGGTACACAGAAAGGCTGTGCGGCGAGGATTTGAGTTCACACTCATGGTTGTTGGTAAGCTTCTTTTAACACATTTCCACATGTAGAGACCGCCTTGGTGGTAGAGCATCTGCCTCAGGTTGCGGGTTCAAACCATGGCCAGGTCATACTAAAAGACTTTAAAAATGGCAGTAATGGCTGCCCTCTGTGGCGCTCAGGGTTGCGGGGTTAGCATTACAACTGACTGACTGATGTCAGCATAAACAAACCAGTAGTACTGGTAACTAACCCAGAAAAAGCTATGATATAACTGACAAAGTGTTGAAAGCGGCATAAATCACCAAAGGATCATTAAATCCTACATGTAGAGATGACTTTTTAAAAAACATTGGTGCAAAAGGAGAAATTGCTCATAATGAGCAATTTTTCCATTTGCTACAATGTTTTTAACTCTTATTCAATGAGTATTCTTTAATTTAAAAAAGATTTATGATCTTCAGATTTGCTGTATGTGGGAAATGGTTAAGGCATTATCTGATATACCCATCTCAAACTCTTTGAAATTCAGACCATGTTGAACCCTTTTCCTGATACAGTTGACACTTCTGCATCAGGGGACCTTTGGAAACATTGAGCAATAAAAAGAATTTGCTCTGGACAACCATTTGCTCCTTTTGTTACAATATGTTTTAACATTTTATCAAAATTCTGCCTCCAGTTTTCAAGATGTAACTTGAAGGAGACGAGACGCCTGCCTGTCCTGTCTTCAGGTTATTACGTTACCATGTGTTCCTTTATAAACTTGAATATAATCCCAAGAAATACTGTACCAGGAATACATAATATTATGCAGTTGAGAAAACTTAAAAAAAAAAAAAATGCAGTTAAAAGCGGAAGTGTTAAAAAGTTATCTTCAAAGAAACTGGAAAGTTTTATGTATGAATTATTTACAAAAGTTATTACCGGTACCGGTGATTTCCTATATGGTTAATTAAAGCCGATAGTGATGTCAGAGCGGAATGATAGAAATCGAGTAGAAACTTACATGATTCAAGATCTTTGGTTTGTCTTTGGTCAAGGTCTCTATTACAACGTAATTAGAATAGAAGATTTGTTGAGCTAGGTAGAACATTTTCTTCAAAATAGATTTTGCAATTGAGAACCTGTCTAATAATATATCTTAAGAATTAACCCTTTTTGTGACCATATTAACCCCTTCCCTCATATGACACATTTGCAGCCGATGACTTTGAACATATTATGTCAAAAAATAGAAAATAGAAAATCTCTATAATTGAATGGATAACCTATGACTAAAAGTGGAAAACATTGTGGCAAAAGGAGAAATTGCTTGTTTTGAGCAATTTCTTCTTTTGTCACTGTTTTCAAAAAGCCGTCTGCTGCAGAGTCATCAGAAAGGGTCTATATGAGGGAAAGGGATAAACACTTCCCATATGCAAATACATTTTGATGCATCTGCAGCAGACGTTGTTTTAAAAATATTATTGCAAAAGGAGAAATTGTTCATGATGATGATGACTTCTTTTGCCACACTTTTTTCAAATCATTGATTCAATGATTAAACATGTACTTTCATGTTACCTACATTGCCATCTTGCCTACATGATTTCATATTTGTGGTATGTTGGAATGATATTTGTATATATTTGTATGTGGGAATGATATTTGTATATATTTGTATGAGGGAAGGATATTTGTAAATACAGAAATGATACATGTATGTTGGAATGAAATTTGTATACATGTGTGACATTATCTTTTTGTTACAGGTGAGACCGGCCTTGGTAAATCCACCCTCATCAACAGTCTGTTCCTAACAGACTTGTACAAAGACAGAAAAATGGGCAAAATTGAAGGTTTGCAACAAATTATTATGTATTCAATTAACGGTTTTCTTAATTAAAATGTTATGTCCTGAGCGCTGAAGGTTATTTTCAAAGATTTTTCAATCATATCAGTGTTGCTAGTTTATCTATATATGTGTCTCTTCAACAACATAACCGCCTTTCCTTATATGAAAGAATTATGGCCATAATGCATAATCTTCATTTGCTGCAGAAAGATTTATGTGTAACAATACACTTATCTGGCAGTAGTGTAAACAATACACTTATCTGGCAGTAGTGTAAACAATACAATTATCTGGCAGTAGTGTAAACAATACACTTATATCAGGCAATATTATTATGTCAATCAAAAACGTTTTCACTGGATACACAAGAATTTAAGAAACAAGAACAAAAGACTTAATAAGACATTTTATGACGCAAACAGGGACGTAGATAAGATCTATGTCCCTGACGCAGACAAGCAAATTATCATGTTTGCAAATTATCATACAGATAATGGTTAACCCTTTCCCATATACAGAATGAACATTTTCAAAGTTGTCTGCTTCAGGTTTGTTGTATGTGGGAAAGAGTTAAAATACAATAGAGATAATGTAATTGTAATTTTGCAGAGAGGGTACAGAAAACAGTGGAGTTAGAAAAGAAAGAGCTGGAGATAGAGGAGAGAGGAGTCAAGTTAAAACTGACCATAGTGGACACACCTGGCTTTAGTGATGCTGTCAATGCAGAAGAAAGGTCAGTGATGCACATGATTTATGCTAGATGACACAGGGTTTGCCAGTTTGCCTTTGCCATTTTCAAAGTTGTCTACGCAAACAAATGCAAACATTTTTGCACAGGAACTTAGTTCCTAGTTTTACACTACATGTCTACATGTGCAGTGCATACTTTAAATTTCTTCAAACCAGATTCCCTCAAGCCATGTCGAAACATGGCAACCAGTAGCAGGGCTATTTTGATATATATGCATATGTTTGATACTTTGAAAATCATCTTGTTAGAAACTAATTGATTCACTTATACCTCAGAAGTGTTTCACGGGTACCTCTCTACCAGGTTCCTGCACACTCTGTTGATTCATATTGACACATGGGGCTAGGCCTGCTTACATGGATATAGTGAAACTCTGAAACTTTTGGCCTCTGAATTTCCCCCCAAAAAATCATGACAAATGTTTCTAGAATGGTCCTCTACCTGTTTAAATGAAGCCATTGTTGATTCATCTAGGCTTCACAATGCTGTCAGGTGTCAGGGCTGTTTTCCTGGTACTTGAATAGCCGAAGTGAATATCCTCCGCAGAGTTGTTATGTGATAATATAAACAATCAGATTAACCCCCCCCCCCCCCCCCCCGTTCCCTACATACAAGATGAAAACATATAGACAAAAGTTGAGACAATTTCAATAAATCCAAGTATATTCATTGAATAGATTTGATAACATTGTAGAAAAAGTGGAAATTGTTCATTATTATGAGCCACTTTTTTCCCTACATTGTTTTCAAAGTCGTCTGCTGCAGATAAGTCAAAGTTGTCTGCTGCAGATAAGTCAAAGTCGTCTGCTGCAGATAAGTCAAAGTCGTCTGCTGCAGATAAGTCAAAGTCGTCTGCTGCAGATAAGTCAAAGTCGTCTGCTGCAGATAAGTTAAAGTCGTCTGTTTCAGATGAGTCAAAGTCGTCTGCTGCAGATAAGTCAAAGTCGTCTGCTGCAGATAAGTTAAAGTCGTCTGTTTCAGATGAGTCAAAGTCGTCTGCTGCAGATAAGTCAAAGTATTCTGCTGCAGATAAGTCAAAGTCGTCTGTTGCAGATAAGTCAAAGTTGTCTGCTGCAGATAAGTCAAAGTTGTCTGTTGCAGATTAGTCAAATTCGTCTGCTGCAGATGTCAAAAGTGTCTGCCTATGGGATTGGATTGTTACAGTAATACTTCATGGTGCCTCTTGTTCCACATTGTTATAGGGACAAAATGTTGAAATTTAACCTTTTTAAACATAAATACAGGTTTTGATGCATGATCAGCAACAGAAAACTTTGACTTATCTGCAGCAGACAACTTTGACTTATCTGCAACAGACGACTTTGACTTTTCTGCAGCAGAATACTTTGACTCATCTGAAACAGACGACTTTAACTTATCTGCAGCAGACGACTTTGACTTATCTGCAGCAGACGACTTTGACTTATCGTCAATTTTTGAATGAGTTATGCCCCTTCTTGGACTTAGAATATTTGTCAATTTCTGCATGAGTTATAAAGAAGTTCCTGACGGGCGTATTATGTACCGTTTGCGGTACTCTTGTTTCTTAATGTTTTTAAAGTTCTGCAGATTTGTTGCATGTTGTAGAGTGCTTTTAAATTCCCTATAATCATATCCATTTCTGATATTTACAGCTGGAAACCCATTGTGAACTACATAGACAAACAGTTTGAGTCATATTTCAAGGCGGAGAGCGGTTTAAACCGTAAAAACATCCAGGACACAAGGGTCCACTGCTGCTTGTATTTTATTTCACCGTATGGCCATGGGTAAGTCTGATTTCATGGTTCCTGGATTTTATCCCTTTCCCACATACAGATGCTTTCTTACATCTCTGCAGCAGACCACATTCTAAAACATTGTGGCAAAAGGAGAAATTGCTCAGGATATGCAATGTCTCCATTTTGCTCACAATGTTTTCAACTCTATTTAATAATAACACCTTCATTAGTTGATAATATCTAAATGTTTGCTTCATTGTTTTCAAAGTTTCTGCTGAAGATTTGTTGTATCTGGGAAAGTGTTAATCCCTGTCTACATATAGACACAGCTTGACTCATCTAACTTTTGAATACATTGTGGCAAATTGGGGGATATTGCACATGATAAGCTATTTCTACTTTTACCACCATATAAAATGATGTTATCAATTTGATTCACTAGTTATAATTTAATTTATAGAGATTTTTCATATTTTTGCATAAAGTTTCTTCAGAAGTTGTTTGCTGCAGGTTTGTTGTATGTGGGAAACGGTTAACACCAATTTGGCTACTTTCTATAATGTAACAGTGACTTCGCCTAATCTCTAAGATTTATATTTCAACAGTACTTTGGTTAAACCAACCTTGGCGTCTTTATTAAAAACGTAGATAAAGATTTTCAAGTGCATCCATACAATTTGATAGAAATGTCCCTAGAACGAAGAACACCGCCTCTGTGGTGTAGTGGTAGAGCTTTCCCCTCGGGTGCGGGATTGATACCCAGTCAGGTCATACCAAAGACTGTTAAAGCTGTTCTTGAAAATGATGTTAAAGTGGTATGGAATAATGTTATGTGCTTATTATGATAACAGGGACATAGATATCTACTACATTCCTGTTAACTGCAGCAGGTCACTTCATCTTGTCAAAAATATGGAAAAACTCAATGAACGAAAGAAAGTCATGTGATAAAAGTTGAAAACATTGCTTCAAAAGGAAAAAATTGCTCCTTATGTACAATTCCTCCATTTGCCATAATGTTTTAAAAGTTAACTGCCTCAGATGCGTCAAATTACATTTGGAACTTAATAGATGACAGTATGTTTTTTTGTACACATGCTTTCTTATGCCTCTGCAGCAGAGACTCTTGAAAACATTGTGACAAAAGGAGAAATTGCTAAAAATGATCAATTTCTCCTATTGCCACAATGTTTTAAACTTTGTTCAGTAATTATATCTTCATTTATAGAGATTTTATTAATGTTTTTGCCATGATGTTATCAAAGTTGTTGGCTGTAGATTTGTTGTATGTGGGAAAGGGTTAAGTAAAAGTTCTGAATGTTTTTATATTTCAAGACTGAGGCCGGTAGATGTACTAGTAATGAAGAAACTACACCATAAGGTCAATATTGTACCGCTTGTGGCCAAGTCTGATATGTTGACGAAAAAGGAAATTAAAACATTGAAAGAAAAGGTAAAGGACAGAAAACATTTTCTTCTCTTTTATAAATTAGCATATTTTAAAAATAAATCTTTATATAAACAGAGACAATTTATAAATTTCATAATTAGCATTTGCCTTGTTGTACCTTAATCCTTTCTTACATATATATGCTTTCTGACACCTCAAGGCAGCAGACGACACCTGAACTCATTGGGACAAAAGGTGAAATTGCTCATAATGAGCAATTTCACCGTTTCCCACAATGATTTCAACACTATTCAATAATTATACCATCAAATGTAGAGATTTGTTATATTTTTAACTTGATGTTTTAAAGTCGTGTGCTGCAGATTTGATGTATTTTGGAATGGTTTAAAAGTACATAGATTGTTGTTGTATGGTTTTATTCTTTCCCTGATGCTGATGACGTTTTATGCCTCTGGGATAGACAACGTTTAAAATTCAAGTCATATTGATTGATTGAAAACATGGCTGCTGGGCAGCATCAGATTGGGGGATAAATGACAAAGCTTTGAAATTCTTCTCCTCTAAATCTTCATGCTTAATTTTAAGACAATTTTGCCGGAGAAGGGGTTAGCTATCCATGTTAATTTATTTCTCCTCCCTGTCAAAACATTGTTTTTTGCCCTGTCCATCAGTCTGTCCGTCACACTTTGGTTTCCGTTCAACAACTGGAGTTCCATTGAACCCAGAGTATTCAAACTTCATGGGATTTGTTATTGAATAAGTAAATCAGGTTGTTCAATAACCCTTTCCCACAAACTACAAATTTCCTGGAAACAATATATTTTATAAACAATTAAGGTATCATTTATGAAGAAATTGTTGTCAAAGAGAAAATGGCTGCTTATGAGCAATTTTCCATTTTGACACAAATGTTTTCAAAAGATATCGGCCGCAGATACCTTGAATAACGGCTACACATAGGAATGAATTAATACATATGAAACATATTTAAAAAAAATTGCAATTAAGATTATGGTGTTCAGTATCATATATTTGGAGGTTTATAAAAGGTCTATTTAAGCCTTGGTATAATTTTAGTTGTATACTTTTACCTATGTGTGTATGTATTACAGGTGCTAACCAAGATAGAGAAACACAGAATACAGATTTACCTATGTGTGTATATATTACAGGTGCTAATGGAGATAGAGAAACATAGAATACAGATTTACCTATGTGTGTATATATTACAGGTGCTAATGGAGATAGAGAAACATAGAATACAGATTTCTCTATGTGTATGTATAACAGGTGCTTACCGAGATAGAAAAACATAGAATACAGATTTACCTATGTGTGTATATATTACAGGTGCTAATGGAGATAGAGAAACATAGAATACAGATTTCTCTATGTGTGTATGTATTACAGGTGCTTACCGAGATAGAGAAACATAGAATACAGATTTAACTATGTTTGTATCTATTGCAGGTGCTATTAGAGATAGAGAAACATAGAATATAGATTTACCTATGTGTGTATGTATTACAGGTGCTAATAAAGACAGAGAAACATAGAATACAGATTTTCCTATGTGTGTATGTATTACAGGTGCTATTGGAGATAGATCAACATAGAATACAGATTTACCTATGTGTGTATGTATTACAGGTGCTAATGGAGATAGAGAAACATAGAATACAGATTTCTCTATGTGTGTATGTATTACAGGTGCTTACCGAGATAGAGAAACATAGAATACAGATTTACCTATGTTTGTATCTATTGCAGGTGCTATTAGAGATAGAGAAACATAGAATATAGATTTACCTATGTGTGTATGTATTACAGGTGCTAATGGAGATAGAGAAACATAGAATACAGATTTACCTATGTGTGTATATATTACAGGTGCTAATGGAGATAGAGAAACATAGAATACAGATTTCTCTATGTGTATGTATAACAGGTGCTTACCGAGATAGAAAAACATAGAATACAGATTTACCTATGTGTGTATATATTACAGGTGCTAATGGAGATAGAGAAACATAGAATACAGATTTCTCTATGTGTGTATGTATTACAGGTGCTTACCGAGATAGAGAAACATAGAATACAGATTTCTCTATGTGTGTATGTATTACAGGTGCTAATAAAGACAGAGAAACATAGAATACAGATTTTCCTATGTGTGTATGTATTACAGGTGCTATTGGAGATAGATCAACATAGAATACAGATTTACCTATGTGTGTATGTATTACAGGTGCTAATGGAGATAGAGAAACATAGAATACAGATTTCTCTATGTGTGTATGTATTACAGGTGCTTACCGAGATAGAGAAACATAGAATACAGATTTACCTATGTTTGTATCTATTGCAGGTGCTATTAGAGATAGAGAAACATAGAATATAGATTTACCTATGTGTGTATGTATTACAGGTGCTAATGGAGATAGAGAAACATAGAATACAGATTTACCTATGTGTGTATATATTACAGGTGCTAATGGAGATAGAGAAACATAGAATACAGATTTCTCTATGTGTATGTATAACAGGTGCTTACCGAGATAGAAAAACATAGAATACAGATTTACCTATGTGTGTATATATTACAGGTGCTAATGGAGATAGAGAAACATAGAATACAGATTTCTCTATGTGTGTATGTATTACAGGTGCTTACCGAGATAGAGAAACATAGAATACAGATTTCTCTATGTGTGTATGTATTACAGGTGCTAATAAAGACAGAGAAACATAGAATACAGATTTTCCTATGTGTGTATGTATTACAGATGCTATTGGAGATAGATCAACATAGAATACAGATTTACCTATGTGTGTATGTATTACAGGTGCTAATGGAGATAGAGAAACATAGAATACAGATTTCTCTATGTGTGTATGTATTACAGGTGCTTACCGAGATAGAGAAACATAGAATACAGATTTACCTATGTTTGTATCTATTGCAGGTGCTATTAGAGATAGAGAAACATAGAATACAGATTTACCCATGTGTGTATGTATTACAGGTGCTAATAAAGACAGAGAAACATAGAATACAGATTTCTCTATGTGTGTATGTATTACAGGTGCTTACCGAGATAGAGAAACATAGAATACAGATTTACCTATGTTTGTATCTATTGCAGGTGCTATTAGAGATAGAGAAACATAGAATATAAATTTACCTATGTGTGTATGTATTACAGGTGCTAATAAAGACAGAGAAACATAGAATACAGATTTTCCTATGTGTGTATGTATTACAGGTGCTATTGGAGATAGATCAACATAGAATACAGATTTACCTATGTGTGTATGTATTACAGGTGCTAATGGAGATAGAGAAACATAGAATACAGATTTACCAGTTTCCAGACTGTGACAGTGATGAAGATGAAGACTTCAAACAACAGGACCAGGAATTAAAGGTCAATAACTGTAACCATGTTTTCAAAGTAGTCAGCTGTTGCTTTGTTGTATGTGAGAAAGCATTAACCATTTCACATGGACAATAAATATACAGCATTTTGCATTGAATTCATCTGGGATTGAGGGAAATTTGAGAAATCTTTCCAATTGAAAATACGTTATAAGAATGGAGTAGAAAACATTTTTCAAAATGGTGATATTTCGCATTATTAGCGTATCTACTTTGGTCATGAAGTTTTCAAAATATGTCTGCTACAGATGCATCAAAATGCATCTACATGTTGAGAAGGGATAAAATTTACCTGATATTATATTGATTCAAATGAGATCACCCATAAAAAATGATAAGATATAATTTAAAGAAAGAAGACGTTGGAAACATCTTTGCAATAATAGGGGATTTTCTTTTCAATGGGAGAACATTAAATTTTATTTAATAAAGTTGAAAACATTGTGGCAAAAGAGAGAAATTGCTCATTTTGTCTCATTGTTTCAAAAGTTGTCTGCTTCCTAGGCGTCTGCATGTTGAAAAGGGTTTAAACATTATGTAAAATATTTATATACTGTATACATTTCGGCGAAAACTTTTCGAACAAAAGAGAAAGAAATGCTTACAATTCAGTATGGGAAAAGGAGCCCTTTTATCATTATTAGAATGTGTCATTTTATCATTATGAGAATGTTGTCATTTTTCAACATTTATAAATATGTGTGCTGCATTAGTCTGTATGAGGAACAGGGTTGAATTTACTAATAATTGGTAATGTATTTACAGAAAGCCATTCCCTTTGCCGTAGTAGGTAGTAACACAGTAGTAGAAGCCGGTGGTAAAAAGATTCGAGGGCGAATGTATCCATGGGGAATTGTAGAAGGTAGGTGTACATTCATTACATCATATCTACATAACAGAATGGAGCAGAACAGACACTTTATAAATAACTTGTACAACATGTACATAAGTAGTTGTAAACAGATATAAACGATAAAAAGACGACTTTTTGAAAACATAGTGACAAAGGAAGAAATTGCTTAAAATGAGCAATTTCTCCTTTTGCCACAATGTTTTCCACTTTTAGTCATAGGTTATCCATTCAATTATAGAGATTTTCTAAATGAGAAACACATAATGAGCAATTTCTCCTTTTGCCACAATGTTTGCTACTCTTTTACAACAATTATACTTTTATATAAAAAGATTTTTCTATATTTTTGGCAAGCTATTTTCAAAGTTGTTTGCTGCAGATTTTCAGCATGTGGGAAAAGGTTCAGTAAAGGTTGTTGATGGGACATCAACTTAATGAATAAAGATTATAAAGATAATTTTCTTCTTACAGTGGAGAACCCCAGTCATTGTGATTTTGTCAAACTTCGACAGATGCTAATTAGGTAGGTACTTACTGTAATTCTAGTTACTTAAACGTTTCGATTGTCCAAATGTTTAAATTTTGATCAAAAATTGATTTGGGTCAATCATGGGGTTTAACTCTATTTTGCATTGATAGTTTCCAATTAAACAAGGGCAACGTCTGGCGATTTGTGGTCTAATGTCTTGTCAATTTTCACATCATTTAAAGTTACAAAGATGTGACTCGTTTCTCTTTACTGGTTCGTTTTTAACCCTTCGTCACATACAGGCACATTCTGACACCTTTGCAGCAGATAACTTTTTGAAAACATTTGTGGCAAAAGGATAAATTGCTCATTATGAGCAATTCCCCCTTTTGTCCCATACTTTCAAGTGTTTTTCAATTATAGTATTTCATTAATAAAGATATACCCTAGAAGTGTCCAAAGTTGTATGCTGCTGATTCATGCAAGGATTAAGTATATACATATTCAACATATATTTTTATTTTCAGTACACATATGCAAGATTTAAAAGACGTTACATGTGATTCGCATTATGAGAACTACAGAGCAGAGCATATCTCTGAACAAATGTCCGGTCATCAGAGAGAAAGAGGGTAGACATGTTGTTTTATTTAATGTACCTGTTATGTTATAATGTGAGACTTTAACCCTTTCCCTCATATGACAATTCTGCAGCAGACGACTTTGAGCATATTTTATCAAAACATAGAAAATCTCCATAATTGAATGGATAACCTATGACAAAACGTGGAAAACATTGTGGCAAAAGGAGAAATTGCACGTTTTGTGCAATTTCTTCTTTTGTCATTATGTTTCTAAAACGCCGTCTGCTGCAGAGGCGTCATAAAGCGTCTATATGAGGGAAAGGGTTAAAAATGGAAGTAATGGCTCTGCGTCCTTGTTGCTCCAGATTGTTGGTTACCACAACGACTGATTCACTTGTTTACTTGTAACCTACCCATAAAACGCTATAATGTAACAGCATTTTTTAATCTGTATTAAAATAAAGAGCCTAATGTGTACATACATACATGAATTTCTTTTGTGCTTTTTTGGTAGTTTTTATAATGAACTTTGATTGAATATAGGTTTCTGGATTATTATACCCCCTTCGAAGAAGAGGGGGTATATAGGAGTCACTGTGTCGGGCAGTCTGTCTGTCGGTCGGTCGGCCGGGTAGAATTCAATAACATTTTACATGAAGCTTCTATACCAATGAGTATATGTTACAATTGCATGTTATTTTACAGAGTTATGGCCCTTTTACTTATTTAGTTATGGTGTAGGTCAAGGTGCTGTTTAGGGGGTATTTATCATCTTCAGTGATAGTTCTAGTTTCTACTGTTGGGAAAGAGCCATAGCCCAAAACGCTATAATGGTCGCCTCCTTCTTGTTCAGGATTGTTGGTTACCATTACGACTGATTCACTGGTCTCAGGATACATGGACCAGTGGTACTTGTAACCTACCCATGAAACGCTATGATGTAACAATAAAATCCAATAAACTAGATAACTTTGATTAAATGTACTTTATATTATGTAAAATCTTTAAACATATCTTAACCCTTTCCCACATACAACAATTCTGCAGCAGACGACTTTGAACATATTTTGTCAAAATATAGAAAATCTCTATAATTGAATGGATAACCTATGACTAAAAGTGGAAAACATTGTGGCAAAAGGAGAAATTGCTCGTTTTGAGCAATTTCTTCTTTAGTCGCTATGTTTTCAAAATGCCGTCTGCTGCAGAGGCATCAGACAGCGTCTATATGTGGGAAAGGGTTAATTCTATTCCTTGATGCTTTGTTTGAGTGGTGTTTTACGCCGCTTTCTACAGTATTTCAGTTTTAACCCGGCTTTACCTGGGTAAATTAACAGTACTACTGGTTAATTATTCTGACATCCCACGCATCCATCATAATGCAACCCTGAGCACCAAGGAGGAAAGCCATTACAACCATATTTAACCCTTTCCCTCATATAGACGCTTTCTGACGCCTCTGCAGCAGACAGCTTTTTTGAAAACATAGTGACAAACGAAGAAATTGCACAAAACGTGCAATTTCTTCTTTTGCCACAATTTTTTCAACTTTTTGTCATAGGTTATCCATTCAATTATGGAGATTTTCTATTTTTGGATAAAATATGTTCAAAGTCGTCTGCTGCAGAAATGTTGTATGAGGGAAAGGGTTAAAAGTGTTTGGTATGACTGGACCTGGGATCAAACCCTGATCTCCTGCTCGCGAGGCTGAAGATGTAACCAGTGAACCACGGAGACAGGTTTATCCGTGATGCAATGACTATCTGCCATAAAATGTCTCTCTTATGACAGGGCTGTGACTCTGAAATCTATTTTCTGACTAACTGAAAGCAGATGAGCGTTTGTGACTGTGGAAGGTTTTGAATGTATATTTACCACTGAATCTTCTACTTGATATAACATTATATGAGTTGACTACTGTAACCCTTTCCCTCATATGACGATTCTGCAGCCGACAACTTTGAACACATTTTCTCAAAAAATAGTTAATCTCCATAATTTGTCACTATGTTTTTTAAAAAGCCGTCTGCTGCAGAAGTGTCAGAACGCGTATGTATGAGGGAAAGGGTTAAAATACATATAATTTAGCAAGACTTATTATATCTTGTGAAAGTGGGTTTTACTTTTGATAATGATTTGTAAGCATTGTCGGCAAAGAAGAACTGGCTCATTTTGTTCCCCTTTTCCTATAATGTTTTGATGTGTCAAATATTGTCTGTATCAGGGCAGGTTTAATTTGTTAGATAATCGCTGACTTTGAAATGTTTTCTTTTTACCAGAAAGTTAAAGCGAGATTCAGTTACCAACATGGACAAAGTGATGGATACAGAGAAACTATTGCAAGAAAAGGATTCCGAGGTAAATACTATAATACTCCATTCTATTCTTAACCCTTTCCCACATACATACGCCTCCAACACCTCTACACCTCTACACCTCTACAGCAGATGACTTTTGAAAATATTGGAACAAAAGGAAAAATTGCTCATAATGAGCAATGTCTCTTTTGCCACAATATTTTCATATTTGTTCAATAAATCTTTATTTACTTATCCATATGTTTAACTATATGTTTTCAAGGTCGTCTGTTGCAGCATTGTTGTATGTGGGAAAGTTTAACACTTTTCTACATAGAAAGAATTTGTAGCAGACGACTTTGAAAACATTTTGAACAGATATGGAAAACATCTATAAATGAAGGTGTTGAAAAAGTTTTTAGGCAATATTCTTTATGCTTGTCAATAATAAATGATCACCCATTCTTCACGTGTTAACACATTTTGATGCATGAGATGCAGACACATTTTAAAACATTGTGACAAAAGGGTCAATGATTCCATCTCTATTATTAGTTATACATTGTATTTTTATTTATAGAGATTTCCAGCAATTTGCATAGAAGTTTTCAAAGTCGTCAGATTTTTTGTATGTAGATAAAAGATAAGTTAATGATAAGAAGTTCTAAAGAATTTTTTTTGGACTGCTGAAGTAATAAGATAAAAGCAACGCCATCGCCCGTCCGTATGTTTCAAAGTCGAAAAAGGTGCATAACTGAATAATGATCAATGCCAGTGTTATGTGACTTTGTATAGATATGCATATTGTTCCTAGCAACATGTGTACCAAGTTTCATTTGAAAATGTTGAGTGGTTTTTGAGTTGTGAGGTAAGGTTAAAGTTTTGTCACAGTGACTCCAAGGTTATTACAATAGTCAGACTTCTTTTCTTCGAAAAAGAGACAAGCTTATAAATAAAGCACATTCATTTTGGCATCTAAATCAATTGCCCAGCATGTTAATTATTTAAATCTATTTTTCAGATAAAACGAATGCAAGAAATGCTTGCGAAGATGCAGACCCAATTAAATCAAAACAGTCCCAAACTCAATGGGAGAGTGGCTGCTGTATAACTCTAAACAGTGATCAAGAATTGTGTCTTCAACCCTGACCAGGTTGACACTTTGAGATCCCCTCTCTATCATCTGTCTGTCAGACTGTCAGTCCTACCAGGTTTTAACTTACTGTCCTTTTGCAGACCAAATAATTATTCCTTCAAAAACTCTCACTTAATATGATAGGTCTTCTTTTACCATATATTACCTTGATATATATATGTAACTTAATCACACTTTGTTGTTGGGACTCATTGAGACAAAGTTAGGTCATGGTATATGAATCTGAAACTGGAAAAGTGAAGGAAATATTTAAATGATACAAGATTATAGGATTAGGTTGATGGTGGATTTATTAAACAGTGTTAAATCTGTTGTGATATTACTTTTAGATTTTGGAACATCTGAGAAAATTGGATAAATAAAGAATACTGATAGCGTTTTGATAACAAAATTGACAACATAGTGGGAAAAAGAGCAGTTTTTGCTTTTCCTTCAAATTCTTTTTCAAAAAAGAAAGAAAGGTTTTAAGTTTTTTCTTTCAATGTTTAACTACTTATTGAATTTTGTAAGCAAACAAAAACATGGCAGTTATATGCACCTGATAGTCAAACAGACATGAGTCATTTTCGTTGGTTAAAGATTTATGCTATTTTCTGCAGCATATTAGCAATATCAATAGCCACTAGAATAATTCATGTGGGCTTCGTCTTTGGATGTTTAACCATTACTATATAAGCTACATTGGCTACAGAAACCCAAAGCATGACTGATAGGCATGTGCATAAAGCCTCGGAATTCAGGTATTTAATGTCCTGATGATGAGCCCTGGTAGTTCAGTCGGTATCAACGCAGGCTGTCAATCCAGGGGATGTGAGTTCAGACCCTAGCTTTTTCCGATGTTTGACAAAAGACACTGAGACAAGCCTCATTTGTCTTTCACAAATGGGCTAACAGTCTATGTTGAAGAGCAGCTAGTTGCTTGGAAAGAATGTTGTGTGGAATACTGGTGTGTGAAAGCCAGGAAACACATGAGTAGGTGAACTTGCTGCTGTGATATGACTGAAAAATTGTTGAAATCAATCAATCAATCCTGATGAAAGCCATGGAAAGGGCCATGTTTTGATTCTATAACCATTTCCCTCATATAGACGCTTTCTGATGCCTCTGCAGCAGACAGCTTTTTGTAAATATAGTGACAAAAGAAGAAATTGCTCAAAAATGAGCAATTTCTCCTTTTGCCATAATGTTTACCACTTTTAGTGGGTTATCCATTCAATTTTAGAGATTTTATATTTTTTGACAAAATATCTTCAAAGTCGTCTCCTGCAGAATTGTCGTCTGAGGGAAAGGGTTAACGCTGTTATTTTATAGAGATATGTATTAAAATGAAAAGCCTAATTTGTACATACATACTTGCCTATTGATGAAAAAATCTGATTGCTTGTACTGATGAGCTGATATGTCATTATTGGATGCACAAAAGGTGTAGCATCACACAAAAAACAACCTGTGGGATTATGGGTATCAGTAAAGATCCACATCAAACTTCATAATTGCTCTCTCTGATCTGGATCTTCCTTGTTTCCAATCTACATTTAGTTGTGGATTCGTCATTGAGGCCTAGGGAGAATGCTTATGACCAAAAAACATACTAATTAGGTAGGCCATGGGAAATTCACAAGTTGACTTTTGTGAGTAATCAAGATCTACAATGTACACATATTACATACATAAGCTTCTGTCTGCTTGTGTAGACTGTGATAAGATGGAGTAGATGTATATTGTGATCTTTGCCTACACTGTTCAGAAATGCTAACTTACCTATGCACGCAGATAGGCTCATATTGGCATATGGATATGCGTCGTCCACAAATCTTGTCGACTGTCATAACTTAATTAATCTTTGTCCAGAAAATTATAAACATAATTGCCTGATGTCCCTATGTTCCTAGTGATCTAGATAAGGGGTATTTTAAAATCCGTATTTCACCCTCTAGCCCAATGATGCGGGTACTCAAAAGAACCATCTCAATGATACAATTCTGTTGAGAATCCGCATCATTGGGTTTGGTTAGATAATAAGAGAGATTTTGTGAAAAAAAGAGCTGTCTTTATACCTTCCTTATCCCTTTACCTCATAAAGACTCTTTCTGACGCCTCTTGAAAACATAGTGACAAAAGAAGAAATTGCTCAAAACGAGCAATGTCTCCTTTTGCCACAATGTTTTCCACTTTTAGTCATAGTTTATCCATTCAATTGTAGAGATTTTCTATTTTTTGACAAAATATGTTCGAAGTATTCTGCTGCAGAATTGTCGTATGAGGGAAAGGGTCTGGACCTCTGTTTATCAAGACACTGGAGGTATGCACACTTGGTGGTTATATTGTGTGGCAGTTTGGCACTCGTGTTTCTCTAGACTAAGACAAATATGTGTGTCTTCACTGTTCTTTATAAACATTTTGATTAGTCTAAGTCAAGAAAGAGTTTTGATGCAATAGAAAATAATTCATATTATAAAATGTAGTTGGCTTCTTCACAGTTTGAATATATATATATCAACAATTAAGCGGCTTAGAAAACATCAGAGTTTAATAAAATATGTAAATCATTATTCCGATTTGTAGCGAGTATGAATTTAATACAGAGCTGAGAAGATTGTGGACAAAAGAAGAATTGTGTATTTTGATTTTGATCAATCTCCACTTTTCCCAAAATGTTTTCAAAATACCCTGCAGCAAAAGGCGCCAAATGTCATCTGAAGCAGGGTAGACAGGCATGCATTTGTAAGAGTTACCTATTGAGAATAAGACCAAGCATTATTGTGAAACTGTCATTGAGCTGTGCTATAGGAAATTCAACCTTCTGCAGCAGTCAAGCCTGAACAAAAATCTAAGCAAAAATGTGTAAATTCTGTATACATGGATGTACAATTATTGACTAGAGTTGAAAGCATTTTGGGAAGTTAAGAATTTGCTCATAATGAGCAACTTCTTCTCTTGCGACAGTGATTTCAAATGTCATCTGTGCTAAATCCATTTGTGACAATATTTTATCAAGATCAACTTGCACACTCAGTCACTGTACTTGTGATTTTTAAAGTTTTCGACACTTGCCGATCAGTTGATGAAGCTATCTAGAAGCTTCATGATTAAAGTATGGATTTCGATTAATTTGTTAGAATTAGTAGGCTGATCTGAATCTACAATAGTTTTATTTGTCCTCGGGCTGGACTTCCTGTGCATGGCTCAAGTATGTTATTTTATAGTTTATTATTGAATGGTCGTTGTATGTAGCCTTTTTTGCCGCTTTATTTGTATAGAACTTTTGATAAGGTGAGTTTTTCTCATATGCAACAAACTTGCAGAAGACAACTTTAGAAATGATTTGGGACAATTATGCAAAATCTCTATTAATGAAAGTTTAATTATTGAATACAGTTGACAGGATTGTGGCAAATTGAGAAATTGCTTAATATGAGCAATTTCTCAATTTGAAAAAATAGTGTTTTCAAAAGTGTGTCAAAATATACGTGAAATTGTATAACAAGAGACATATTAGATAGTCAGAAAATATAATGCAAACATCCAGCTAAAAAGAGTTCTTATTCTTTTATTCCATTCATAGCTGTCTAAGGGGGTTAACCCTTAATATCAAACATGGCTTGTTACGAGAAAATAAGAGTTATTTCCATTTAATACAAACACAAATAGCATAACTTAATATTGAGTAGTTTTCATGTAATTTTAATTAACTCTTTCCCACATCCAGGCGCTTTCTATAGCCTCTGTAGATGACGACTTTTGAATATATTGTGGCAAAAGGAGAAATTTCTCCTTTTGCCACAGTGAATTAAACTCTTTTCAATGATTACACTTTCATTTATAGAGATTTTCCATAAGTTTTGCTCAGACGTCTTCAAAGTAATCTGCTAGAAAATTGTCTTATGTTGGAAAAGGTTAAACAATATTTGACAACAAATATATGGTGACCAACAGCATTATTTATAGTGATTTCAAAGTAATCCTCACACTTTTGGTCCGAGAGAAATATTTTAGGTTATGAAAAATATCGATTTATCAAGAAGCATTGTTGTGACACCCGGGAGTTTCCTTGACCAGACATGTGAGTTATTTGTATAGAAACATTCAAACGTTCACTATTTCATTAAAATTAAAAAAAATAGTCTCGAGCTTGAGTGTTTGCATTAACCATTTACTGAAAGATGATACTTTTAACCCTTTCCCTCATATAGACGCTTTCTGACGCCTCTGCAGCAGACGGCTTTTTGAAAACATAGTGACAAAAGAAGAAATTGCTCAAAACGAGCAATTTCTCCTTTTGACACAATGTTTTCCACTTTAAGTCATAGGTTATCCATTCAATGATGGAGATTTTCTATGTTTTGACAAAATACGTTCAAAGTTGTCTGCTGCAGAATTGTATGAGGGAAAGGGTTAAAGTCGTCTGCTTTTAAAATATACGAGAAAACATATAACACCAGAAACACTGAAAACACGTATCCTGATACTCGGTGAAAAACAGTATGGGAAAATGAGAAATTGCTCGTATCAAGTAATTTCACCTGTTTTAAAAAGTCGTCTGCTTCTAACTGTTTAAGATATTTAATGTCGTCTGTATCATTATAAAAGATTGAGAATCTCTGATATTGACTTGCAAATTTGTGGCTAGCCAAATTTGTCTTTATAAAAACCTCACTTGTTTGTCACTTTATATGCTGAGAGATGTCACAGGTCTGTGAACATTGCATTCTTTTTTCTTTTTTTTTAAGTTTTGTAAATCGTGTATTTAGTTAGATTACGATAAATGTCGTCCTATTTTAAAGCAACAATATAAACATGAATGTTTTTTGTAGACATTCCTTTAAAAGTAATATATCTATTGTAATTTGTTAATATCTTCATGTTTATCTAAGAAATAAAGAAATAATTACAATAACTGATCAAGTTTATTTTTCTGTTTTATTGCCTTTGTAGATGTTAATATATGAGCCCGTCCATGAGGAAAAGGTACACGTTGGCTTTTGTGAACAGTGTAAACCCAGATCACATGTGCTTCTGCAGTCTGATCAAGATCTATTCTTTTCACATACTACGTAAACAAGCTTGTTAGAAGCTTCTGTCAACTCGTGGACATTCTGATAAGACTTAGTAGATCGACAGGGTAAACTTGTAAAGGCTCATACATAAAACACTTTCTTGTCAAATGCCGATTTCTTATGGAATTAATCTCTACCCTTATGCACCAATCAAGTTTAACAACATCTGATTTAGGATTTGTATCCGTGATTTCCCCATTAAGAATGAAAATTGAATTTTCAATTTTGAAATAATGTATAAATATTGCTGATGCCTACATAGATGTAAGTCTAACTTACCTAAGCAGTCACCAAGGGGAGACTCAAACTTGACCTGCTAAATACAATTAAATAAAGAAAGAAATGTTGTTTTGAATAATCTTCAAGCGGCTGCTTAATTTTCGTTGGTTGCATAACAGAGGCGATCGCTAACACAAGTTTGACTATATATCAATCATAGTAGCCGAAACCAAGATGGCTGACAAAAACATCATTTTTGATATGGTGAGCCCGGAAGTTCACTACCAAAATGTAACGTGCATTTCTAAAATTTCACTGAAACAACTCGGCTGATTTTGAAATAGATTCAACAAATGAACATTGTGTGACCTTCTACAAGAAGAGATTAAGATAAAAACCAAGTCGATTGCCCAAACGGCATGACCGTCAAGTAACTTTAATGTTACCTTTATATCGAGATCGTTTAAAACGACAGCAATGAAGAGTTTTTATTGTCATCTTGTTTTATATAAGAAAATACTTTGTTGACTACATCAGCTAGAGCAGGGATATGAATTTGAGTAAAGCATGGTGAACGTTTACATACATGAGAATCTATCTGAATTTATACAGTGTATCGAGGTCACAAGCGGATCTCTGCTTAAATTTAGTTTTTATTCGTGAAACAAGGCGAACACAGTTGCCGCTGCAACAAGGCTTCCGTTCCGAAAATGCGCAGTCGCATAAGAATCGGAACTTGTATTCCAGAGACATTTACTTCCGGCTACCATACTCTGATCTGATTGGCTCGTTATTGTCACCGTAACTATGAACTTGTAACGAGGAAATTTCATTGTCTTTACTTTGCTTTTAATACTCTCAGAGATGCTTTTAACGAGGATGCTGGCTCTTTTTGGATCATATGTAACATCTTTCAATGCTGTGGCTAAAATTCTCTCGACTTCTTGTGTGCATTCTATTGGTTTGAACTTTTTCAGTGGTGTCTGTTTTGTAGTATTGCCCTTCATGACCAAGGTTCGTTGTCTCAAGACACTCATCTTATTAAGGGAAGCAAGGACGGTCGTAAATGTACGGGCATTCATCGTGTCTTGGTCTCCATCGCCCTCTGATTTTGGTTTGTTCTGGTAGAAGATACCGCGTTCGGCTCCCTGAAGTATGGATAAAAACCGTTACAAAAATAGATTAAGAAGGGTTAAGTAGATCTGAGTTTTACGTCGTTTCATCTGAATTTCAGCCATCTGTGGCGGCAGGTTCGTACGACCGTATTCCATGCAACAATATCTCTAAGAAGTTTGGTGTTTTTCGCCGCTTTCAACAATTGTTCAGTTATATCACAGCGTTTCCTTGGTAAGTTACCAGTTCTACTGGTCCATTTATCCTGGCACAAGCTAGTCAGTCGTAATGCTAACCCAGTATGCCTGAGCGCCCAATGAGGGCAGCCATTAGTACCATTTATAAAGTATGTGGTATGACCTGGCCGGGGATCGAACTCTCAACCTCATCGCTCTACCACTACACCACCAAGGCGGTCTCTCAAAGAAGTGAACTACCGTTAAGGCTTTATTCCACTGGTAGACGAATTATGACGCTGGTGGCAAGCAACGACTTTTGTCACTCGTTAGAAATAATCAAGTCGGGATTGAGCTCGTGACGCATGAAATCAGAACTAATTGAACTGCCATTGCTCGGGGGCTCGACTAAAGAGGGAATCATGGAAGATAAATCGAAACATGAATGTCAAGGGAATGTACACCAACAGCGGCAATATCTCATGGATTTCTCTCTGCTTTATAAAATTCAGAATTGTATCATTTTAAACATTGAAACTTTGATCATTTCTGCCATGACCTCGATGGTGTAATAACAAACTATATACATATAGTAAAGAACTGAGGCAGATATGAAATAAATTTTGTTTAAGTCGCTCAGAGTCACTTTTAATTTCAGTAATTAAGTGTAATCACAGTTTAAATGTTTACGCGAGACCCAGAAAATGTTCAAACATACAACTGCATTAATATTTGCTGTAAAAAGCTTTTTCTCTCTCAGTTTATACCATTTCAGACAAATATTCAGTACTATTTCTGCACATATTAGCCCTACAACTAAATAGTGAGACTGACCCTTTAAGATCGTTTATGATTAATTAAAACCAATTACCTTCGTCTGGGAATCTCTCTCTGATGACGCCGACGCTGACCTTGAACTCACCGATAGGACAGGTTTCTATAGCAACAAAAACAAAAGAAAATGTATTAAACTTCACTTTTAACCCTTTTCCTCATACGACAATTCTGCAGCAGACGACTTTGAAAGTATTTTGTCAAAAAATAGAAAATCTTCACAATTGAATGAATAACAAAAAGTAGAAAACATTGTGCCAAAAGGAGAAATTGCACGTTTTGTGCAATTTCTTCTTTTGTCACTATGTTTTCAAAAGGCCGTCTGCTGCAGAGGCGTCAGAAAGCGTCTATATTAGGGAATTTGCAGTATTAGTTTTATATAAAGAAGACGTAGGATGGAGCGGAGGAAGAAGATTAGAAGAAGATGGTTATAACGATGTCACCGGTTTCAGATGCCTAACCAGCCTGATTTAACTATTTCCCACTTAAAGGCGTATGCTACAGTTATTTATCAAAAAATTACCCAATCATAGAATTTCTTTATTCTTTGTATTTTGTTAGTACATACAATATCTGGTTAAAATAAGAAAAAAAAAATATATGTTATCAATTTAAAAAAAATATTGGCCTGTCAATGACATGACCAATTTCATCAATGGCACAAATGTAGGCATTTTGGACGATAACCTAAAACACACAAAAAATTAAAATGAAAAATACAAATCATATCAAAGCTCAAATATAACTTAATATGTAGAATGTAAATCAATATGAAAAAGGAATTCTTGAGAAAAAAAGGAAGAAGAATATATTAAGCTGTTTTTCAAGGTCGAAATGGTGTCACATTTTACCCCTGAAAAAGTTAAAATCATACAATTTTTCAAGAAATTTTCTATTCTACATAATAGAATTTTCTGTAATTATCCATAAACATTGAACATGGTTTACTTAAATAAAAAATGCAAAAAAAAAAGATAGGTCACCGTACTCCTTTTCTGGTAAATCAACTTTTTCCTTGAAGAAAGGCCTGCTTTTTAAGCAAAACTGCTGTATTTCTAAGAACGTCCCTTTACTCTAAAAGGAGTACGGTGACCTATATTTTTTTTTGCATTTTGTATTAAAGTGAATGATGTTTAGTGTTTATGGATAATTACAGAAAATTCTATTATGTAGAATGGAAAAGTTCTATGATTTTAACTTTTTCAGGGGTAAAATGTGACACCATTTCGACCTTGAAAAACAGCTTAATATATTCTTCTTCCTTTTTTTCTCAAAAATTTCTTTTTCATATTGATTTACATTCTACATATAAAGTTATATTTGAACTTTGATATGATTTGTATTTTTCATTGACAGGCCAATATTATTTTTTTAGATCGATTTCAAATATTTTTTTTTCTTATTTCAACCAGTTATTGTATGTACTAATAAAATACAAAGAATAAAGAATTTCTATGATAGGTATTTTTTGTGTGAAAAACTGTAGCATACGCCTTTAAAAACATATCTGCAGCAGACGACTTTGAAATCATGCGAGTAAATGTATAATTCTTGAATACAGTTGAAAACATTGTTGCTAAAGGAGAATGTTTTCAAAAGTCGTCTGCTTCAGACGCGTCAAAATGCGTCTGTAACTGGGAAAGGGTTAAACAAGAGTTGTTAGATTTGTATATTTGTGAAGAAATGCAAAATATATCATTGTTTTAAAAATAGACCAATCTTCACAGCTTTGCTTTTTGACGATTTTTGGACGCCAATTTGAATATTTAACCTTGATGCAGACGATATATATGTACATGTCAGACGATTACATACAACACTGTGGTAAGAATTCATATTGCTCCTAATTGGTATTATATTCATTTGTTCCTACGTCGTTTATTCTATGTTTTCTTAAAACTCTTTGTCCATACATCTGGAGGATTTGCCATGGCCGAGTGATTGTCGTTGATAGCGGGTGATGTGGTACCGGGCGTCCCAGGTTCGATTCAAGCTCGCGGAGGTCAGGGTGGAGTGCTCCTATGCATGGCATATTTCCTGGCCTAAAACTGGTTTATTTTCCAAGGGATCACGAATAGTGAATTGAGGCTTTAATGTTACTGAACTTACGTTGAAAATGGCGTAAAACACGAATTTAACAAATTCGTTTGTCTGGGTTTTCCGTATATATGTATATAGCCTTCACGTCAGATAATCACTTCAGACGTTAACCCTTTCCCTCATATAGACGCTTTCTGGCGCCTCTGCAGCAGACGGCTTTTTGAAAACATAGTGACAAAAGAAGAAATTGCACAAAACGTGCAATTTCTCCTTGTGCCACAATGTTTTTCACTTTTTGTCATAGGTTATCCATTCAATTATAGAGATTTTTTACATTTTTTGACAAAATACGTTCAATGTCGTCTGCTGCAGAATTGTCGTATGAGGGAAAGGGTTAAAGTGGTAGCAGGGTAATATAAATTGATTCCATAACTGATAATATCGATCGGTGTATCCAAACTGTTAATTAACTCTTTCCCAGTTGCAGACGCATTTTAACGCATCTGCTGCAGACGACATTTTGAAAACATTGTGGAAAAAGGAGAAATTGCTCAGTCGACATTTGAAAACATCATGACAAAAGGAGAAATTGCTCATCAATAGCACTTTCTTCTTGAACCACAATTGTTTTTCTCCGTATTATATATAATTTTATTTTATTATTTTAAGATATTCCGTTTATTTGCCCAGATGTTTTCAAAGTCGTCTGCTGCAGATTTATTGCAAATGGGAAGGAGTTTAAGATTGGGAGGTCAATAATGTTAAAACGAAAACAAAATGGTGAATGTTAAAAACATGATTGATAACGTATTTACGAGTTCTATTTACATAATTATGTAACATTCATGTTTAACACTTTCTCTAATAAAGACAAAAGATGACGCCAAAACAGCAGACGACATAAAAACAGTTGTGGAAAAAAAGAGAAATGTTTCCAGAAGGGGCAATGTTAACAACACTGGACCCGATAACACTTTCAAATATACAATCCGTTTTTCCTCCGATGTTTTAAAAATCAGACGACTTTCAGAATATCCTGTCAGTGAACCGACTACGCAGACCTTTCTTTGAGTACAAGTTAACGTAATTTATGTGGCTATACATAGATAGATCGTTATCGCATATCAGAGATTATTAATCAGTCTGTAAGAAGTTTAACGTAAAGTACATAATAACGACCGTGCTATAAGAAAACCAACATTAGTGTTTTAACCCTTTCCCACTTGTTGACGCATTTTGACCGATATGCAGCAGACGACTTTTGATGAGCAATTTCTCCTTTTGCCATAATGTTTTCAACTTTATTTAACATTTAAACTTTCATTAGAGATTTTCCGAGAAGGTTAATTTTCGCAGAGCGTGGCTTTTATTACCGTATACAATGATAATCGAATTCAGAAAAACATGGGTAGGTTTCCCCTACATTAACCGCTTAAATTATGCAAATGCTGAGATTTCATCCCACATTTCTTAATAGAAATGCTTGATTTTTCTCTTACTTTTGTCTTACATGACCAAATTCTCTTATTCTCGGACTGTTTTAAAATTAGACGCATCTAAAAGTTCATATTAGGTTAGCGGTCAATAAATGTTACTATGCGACATCATAATATCACTTTTCATCATAGATATGGCTTGATTCTGGTTTTCACCGACACGGAATTCTGAATCTGCATTAACCCTTTCCCGCATACGACAATTCTGCAGCAGACGACATTGAACATATTTTGTCAAAAAAAAGAAAATCTCTATAATTGAATGGATAACCTATGACTAAAAGTGGCAAAAGAAGAAATTTCTCGTTTTGAGCAATTTCTTCTTTTGTCACTATGTTTTTAAAAGTCCGTCTGATGCAGAGGCGTCAGAAAGCGTCTGCATGAGGGAAAGGGTTAAAGTACTTCGACATAATGTGTTCATGTTAATAATCCTTTTTAAACATGCAGACGCATGTTGACACATCAGACGACCTTGGATTACGTCATACAAAAGGAGAAACTGTTAGATATTGGCAAAATGAGAAACTGTTCAATGTTGCCATCAGAAAAATGTCCACATTTCCACAATGTGTCCATTTCTATTAAATAGATAAATGTACTTTCATTTCTAGACGGTTTTCTTTCCTTAGTTCTGACAAGAGTGTTTGTGTTTGAAAGCAATTTTGTTGTATGTGAGAAAGGATTAAACGGTTCGTTTATAGATATACATTACACGATTTCAATGGTGGAATCCTTATCAGATTTGCGATAAGAACTAAGGTTATGCTAGGTAAACCGGACCTATTGTAGTACATTTAATAGTGTGAAAGATTGACATACATTGATGGCAAAGCGACCCAAGTTGGTATAGTCCATGTAAATTGACCCGTCGCTTGATGAATACATACCAAGGCCACTTTACATAGAAATTAAAAAATGTTCTTCGTCCTATCAGTCACGTGATTACGACAGTTCGATTTACACGGATAATATCATAGTTGGTCCATAATTAGTACCAAGAGTACGAACTCGGAATCGCAAAAAGAGCTTGGACTGGCACAATTGAATTTTTTTAATAACAATAAAAAATTGTGAACATGTAGACGACATTCCAGACGCAAACATATTAAACCACGTAATTAAAAAGAGCAAGAGAAAGTTGATGCAAGCATCAATGTCACCGGAAAAAACTGCATTCATATATTTTTAGCACACATTCATTCATGACAATCAGTAGTCTGAATAAACACATAGTCCAACAAAAGCAAAGAGAACATTTGGGATTTACATGCATTAAAAGCTATTTAATCCTTACTAGTTCAGTTAATTACTTATCAGTCACGCACCAAACTTCGATACTAGCATATAGTCAGGACGGTGTGGGGTGGATTCGTCCCAATTATCAATTCGGCCTGGTCTTTGTCGCCCCAGTCTTATTTAGCCTTCTGGTATGCCAGTGAAAGAGGTATAGTTAACAGTTAAAGTATTAAAATTAAGATCCGAAACCTCGACAGGTGATCAAGGACCATGCTGCATCCCCGTTTTGCATTTTATGAAGTTAAAATGACCTCTATGCAAATGGGTTTCGTATCTAGGTTTTCGTTAAGCGGACATCACACGCGTTGATGAGGCTGTTCATATTGCTCGGGCTTGACGGAATCTTCTCTGTCAGCAAATGCCGCAAGACCCGCTTTACGACCTTCTCGGTACATATATCACTTCATCTATTTTTCGTTTCTTCACTATATGGAGATCTGAGATTGTTCTATTTAAAAAGAATATAGGCTACGCACTAGAAACATAACTGTTTTTAATGTAATATTCTCATTTAATGAAACACGAACGATAAGACTAGTGGTAACTTTCCTAGTTGAAGCTTTTAAGCTCAGAAAGGAAATTTTGGAAAAGTAAAGAAACACTAATTAAACTAGTTTAAGTGAAAAGAAAAAACCCATTTACAATGCGTTCAAAGGTAAACATTTTTTATGTTATTTCATGTATATAATCATTATGTTTAAGTGTGTATATATATTTGTATATGGACCGGAGTCCTAAATACTGTTTTTAAAGAAATCGAAATTGAAATGAATAAAAGGAAGGCTGAAACAGGAAAGACGATGACTGGAAGTGACATACATGCCATTGTTGTTATCTAAGCATCTCTAATCTGAGTTTCTAGGACACAGTCACTGTCTTAAACTGTATACGCGTACGATTAAAATGTGAATACCTGTAATGCACTGTGAGCAGCATTAATACAATTTGTTTCACGAATTAACCGTCAACTCGAGCAATCTACGGATCTAAATAAAAAAGAACATCGAACTGATAAGCCATCTTTTGATATTCATTAACGACGTATCATATAAACAGTTGCCACGAGAGCACTAAGCAGTTGCTTGTAAACGTGTGGAAACTCGTCAGGGTTTTCACTGTCCACATAAGACGTAAAATATGCTGAGGCTATTTATACATTATTTGGAAAACACCGAATCCCATAAGAGTTGCACATTGCAGGCACATTCTATATAAATAATTCGTCCAATATAATTATCTTTCTGATGTGGTATAAGCCATGGGTCTCTATTTGAAGCTGAAATTGAGATAAAGCAAGACGCATTTTCTGATGATTCGACTCCGTGTTGTTATCAGTGACATGTACTTTTATAACTATTCAACATTTGTATTTAAAGACAACCGTGTGTTCACATGCGTGTATTAGAAGGTGTAGGGGATACACATAATGATGGCGAAGCTAATAGTTCTATCATATTTCGTTGCCTATTTCATTTCGGCAGCACAAAGTACGGACTCGAAGCATGAAAAGCGTTTGATCCTGCACAGTGAGACGGATATTACTGGCGAACTGGTTAAACTTCAGCAAGAATTAGCAGCACTTCAGTTGGAGTTTCAGACGCAAAGAAAC
>JASEVX010000003.1:67916543-67924043 GCA_031761405.1 Serripes groenlandicus
TCTGCGCTGTTTGCCACAAGTCCCGAAGGTCGGTTTTTGTGGCTCATTTGTGGAAAGTTATCTAGGCTTGCTGTAAAGTTTATACTGGTTTATTTTAAGGGTTTAATGACTTACCAGTTAATAACATTTACTTACAATGAGTTAACCCTTTGGACGTATCTGTAGCAAACAAACCTATGAAAACAATTGTGACAAAAGAGAATTGGTACATTAAATTGTATATGCTCCTATATATCCAAACTTGCACCAGTTTTGTTTCTATGGATACTTGGTATTTTTTTTTCGCTTCAGCTGCTGAATATTGCATATGAGCCGTCCCACGACAGAAACAAACATTGTGGACTCTGCGTAAAGCATTGACCCGGATCAGCCTAAGCATGCCGAGCCGGCTAACCGGGAGAGACACTTTTCGCTTCCTGTGAATTTTCTGTTTCAGGAATCATTACTCTATCCACCTATCCCCGTGAAACGGAATGTGTCGGCCCGGATTAACATGCGCGGACTACGCAGGCTGATCTGGGTCGATACATTACGCAGATTCCATAATGTTGATTTCTCACGGAACGGCACATATATGTTCTGCTTTAACAACAAACGCATGTTTAAAGCTAGTGGGCTAGTCTTGTAATTCTGAAGAAGCGTTTATGTCAATATGACGTGTAGGCGGACAGTGAAGACACTGCTGATACTGTGCATAGGTTGAATCGACTGTACACAGATGCAGCAAGATCATAAATAGCATTACGCGGTTTAATTATAGCGTGGTGTTAAAAATGGGAGATTTAAACGAAAACATTCAAACCTTACCTCGACCTCGAAAACGAAAATGTTACCTCCATAGCAACTAAAACAAAAGGAAATTAATTAAACTCCACTTTTTATATTCGTTTGCAGTATCCGTTTTTGTGGCGATTGGTTTGACAATTGGTTTGACAATCGCCACAATGCTAACATAAACAACAACAACAACGAAACATATTATTTCCTTACTGCAAACTAATTTACTCACATCCGTTATAGTTCCATCATTGATGCAGAGACGTGATTAATAATAATTATGTCAGTGCTACTTTGGTACCGGATTGTTACTAATATTTGAGTTTTATCGAGACATTATCTACATAGAGTTAAAATATGTAAATATTATCTTCGTCATGATTTGGCAGATAATAAATATCATTGCGCGTTCTGCCTTGCAAATAACGGCAACTCTGATGATACTCAAATCTGGAAATTCCAAAAGGTTCTATAAATAGCTCGCGAGACCAAAAACCAGAAGAGCTTGTAAATCTCAATATTATAAACGCTTTATTTTGTAGTTGTTTAAATATATGAAAGCGTCTAGACGATAAGACTGGTTTACAAAGGTTTAAAGGACACACGATGTCAGTGGGTACACACGTTATGTATACACGTCTGCACGTTCTAGGGTCAATTAGCAATCAATGCTGACAGTGTAGACTAATTTAGTTTGGAGATCGAGCATTATAATATATGCCTATATTTTTATAAATTGAACAGTTTGGCAAATAGTGAAATTGTGCTTTTGGAGCATGTTTTGTGTTTGTTTTTACACTCACATTATTCGAAGCAGTTTAACAACCTCAGAGACATATAAATACACTGTGTTTATATGTCTCTGACAACCCTCAATCATGCAATGTGAAGGGACTAAATTGAACAGACCTGTTTAATATCGATCATCATTGAAACAAACACCAAACTAATGGATACTGTTTTCTCTCCTTTCTTGATAATTTAGTCATTTATTAAGTGTAAAATATATTGTATCTTAATATGGCCTAACGACCTGGTGATAAACATGTGATTACCCGAACAATTTAGATTACAAATAGCCATTCTAATGAGCTAATACGGTAGTCTATCGAATACCAACTAGATTTTTCATAACTTTGGAATGGCCTAATTTTGAAATAATCACCAAGACAACATTCTGGCAAACTAACATTATTCTACTGTCAAAAGATGCAGGGTTGATACATTCTCAAATATACTCGCACCAGAGTCATCGCAAGCCCTACACCGATATACTGCTTGTTACTTTGCCGGATTTTCCATACGATCGCCACTACAGTGCCATTGGCGCTTTGATTATATGACGAAGACGCAGGATGGAGCGGAGGAAGAGGTTAAGAAGATGATAGTAATAAGAAGATGGTTATAACGATGTCACCTGTTTCAGATGCCTAAGCAACCGCTTTTAACCATTTCCCACATAAAAACAGCAGACACTCAAAATCCCCTCGCTCATAATCCCCTCAGTCTGAAAAGAGCATAGTAGTCAGAATCCCCTCAATGGATTGGATAGGGTATTCATAATCTCCTCGATTGGGAAACCTTACTCAGTTGTCATCACTTTGGTCTTTGTTATTATGAGACATCCAAGGTGTTGAGTAGGTGTCAAAGGCTAAAATAAAATTGCACTAAAAAGACAAACAAGACGAATGTTTGACGAAAAGCATCAAAGAGAAGCCGCAATATTTCGTTGTACATGAAGAAATAAGAAAAAGGAACATTTAAATCCAAAAACATTAGAAAAATTTAATCTGTAGTCAGTAATGCTGATATCGGTATTTGAAGAAATAAGTTTTATGTAGGATATTTAACCTGGCAGGGTCTGTGTTTTAAGTGAATGAGATGATTTAGAGTTAAACTGATCAGGAAAAGTGACATATAATACTAAAAACAAATGGACAAAGAGGTTATGATAAATTTCAATTTGTACCAAAAAAATCAACAATTTGTATTGAACACACGCCCTGTTATGATACTGTTTTGTCTAATAATGTGGCAATACATAATCTGTTTTTGGTTTGTATCGGTAAGTCATGATAGTCGATAAGGGTTTAGTCATTTTCCACATAAAACAAATCTGCGGGAGACGACTTTGAAATTATCAAGGAGAAAATATAAAAAATCTCTATTAATGATCGTATGATAATTGAAAGTGTTGACATTATTGTGGCAAATGCAGATATTACTCATTATGAGAATTTTTTCCTTTTGCCACAATGATTTCAATGATGTTTAACTTGACCGACTTTGAAATCATCAAGTACAAAACATAGAAAATCTCTATAAATTATAGTAATAGTTGAAAAGAGTTGAAATTATTGAGGCAAATGGAGCAACTGAAAATCAAAGCTGTCGGATTACAAACGAACAATATCGAGAGGGCGAAAATGATGACAACTCGTGTCGTGATTAGCATTCAGAATTTCAAGGAAACGTATTTCAATGTTCACGTAATCCGAGAACTAGTTAAAAAAAAATTGAAAACGTTAAACCAGTGCATGAAAATTTACTTGAAATTATTTCTCAAAATGTAAAATCATGACTTTGGATTAATAATAACATTGAAAGTAATTTGTTTGTTAAGCAAATATATGTAAAAGAACATTTACAGTATATTTTAAGACGCACTATTTTGTTAACCCTTTCCCACATACAACAATTATGCAACACAAGTCTTTCAAAGCATTTACCGGTATTCAAAAATAAGGACACACTGTCTATAAATGAAAGAACAATCATAATTATAATTGAATAAAGTTGAAAACAATTCTACTTTTTCCACAATGTGTTCAAAACATATTTGCTGCAGAGGTGCCTAAAAGTGTCTGTTTGTATGAAATACAGTTCAGTTAATCCGATCACATTTTGTTTGTAAGAACCAGAAGATTTCATTTCATTTAAGTTTTCTGGAAGTTCACATCGCATCCGTGATAAAACATGTTGTCAGCTAGGCAAAATACCCCGAAATCGGGTTTACTGCGATATTCATGAAAGTGACAATGCTACAGCGAAAATGAACGCATCAGATTTTCTGTGGTTTAAATCAGTCATGTCTGCATTTTGCGATGACAATTGTACTCAAAGTTAACTTTGAATCAAGTATGTGCAAGCATAAACGAAACTTTCAGCGATATTTGCGAAAAACAAAATGCATAAATGATTGAAATGAAAGATGATCGAAACGACAAAAAAATAATAATATAAGAAGCTAGAGCGACAGACGAAATTTTCTTCACGCAACATAGTAAAATAGGAAGATATTATATTGAACATGAAAGTCAGATTATTAAAATCAAAGCAAATGAATAGTTAGGATCATTGAAAATTGAGATGCCATCTATGTGAAATCAAAGCGCTGATAGCACTAATGAGCGAAGTACCTTCATTGATGTTGACGCTGTAACTGTGAAAACCAGCATGACAATAAGTATACGACCTGTCTTAGGTTCAACACATAAGAAACAAATGAATTCTGTGTTACAAAAGAAAATCCTTTAACACTTTCCCTCATACGGCAATTCTGTAGCAGACAACTTTGAACAAATTTTTTACAAAAAATGGAAAATCTCTATATTTGAATTGAAAACATAAGACTAAAAGTTGAAAACGTGTTGTGCAATTTCTCCTTTTGTCACTATGTTTTCAAAAAGCCGTCTGCTGTAGATGCGTCAGAAAGCGTCTATATGGGGGAAAGGGTTAAACTTTCTATGACTAATTTGTGTGTGCAATGCAGATCCTGATCGGAATACGCAGATGCGCTAATTGACCTTAAAGAATAATTTGTGTATCTGTCCATTGGCAGTAAATAATGCAATAACACTACCTTGGTATTATCATGTATAAGTGTATTGTTGTTGAAACAATTTGACTGTATACATGAATGTAACACATTTTACATACTATTTGCATCAACATATATGGACTTACCCTTATTGTTGAAAGTGCTATTTTTGATACAAAAAAAGGTTATGCAAAATATTATATTATCCTTGTGTATGTTTATCCGAAAGACATTAATTAAACCTTAATTCAAAACACAGAGGAAAGGAATAAAGGAAGAGACCATTTATTCATGCCCTGTATGACCGTTCTCTGAACTTATTGAGCGAGAATCAGTTATATAATCGAGATAGTAACAGGAGACCTCATAACCGTTTATGATATCTGATAGTTTTACAACTTACTTACCCTTTTTCTCTAAACCGAAATTAGAGGCCGGCGAATTGGAACATTTCCAAACAAAATTATGGGAATAATAAGTTTAACTGAATAAAGCGGGAAGCGTTGGCACAATGATTTTCAAAAGTGTTCTGCTTAATTTCCCCTAATACAGGGACAGTGTTATACACTGTCCCTGCCTAATAACATGAACGCAGATAAGTGGAGGAAAATGGTATAAAAATAGCTGTAGAAAAGTGTGTGATATCTAGAATATTGAATTAATTTTCGTGCTACAGGTTTGAGACATTGTGTAAAAGGGAGGAATAAGTCATTTTGAGTAATTGTTACATTTTCTAGAAAAGTTTTCAAAATTCATCCGCTTCATTTGTGTCGTATTCTATCATTCTAAAGGGTGAACACTGACAGTTCATTAATGAAAACGTTCGAAGCTTGCCATTTCAACGTGTTCCTCTGAGTTTATCAGTTTTCTGTGTACATACATTATGATATTATAAAACGTTGTTTAAAGTGACTAGGTGACTAGTCTACAGTGTGATAATATTGAATGAAATCAAAAGTATTTGACATTGTACATGTATAATGATAACAATCTAGTCCACAGTGGAATTACTTTTTGAACTCATTCATGAGGAAGGCGGACTCGGGCAAAAAGGCGTGTCGAAAGTAGTGCGATGCGAATGAAAGCCAATCAAATGAAGTAATCTCAAATCCTTCCGCGGTTGAGTGTGGTTGCAGCTTTAAGTTGGATTTTCGAAAGCAGGCATGCTATGAGCTTTCGGATCGCTTCGCGACCCTTCGCTCAAAAACTATAAAAATGAAAATCTATAAATAGACTATAGATGAGTGGTACTGTCTTTTGTTTTAGCTATTAACTTTATTCGGGAACCAGAGTCGGTATGCGGCCGGCCGCTTACGAAATTGTGATCGGTTTTAAATCCATTGATGAGATTCTGACTACTATGCCATTTTCGGACTGAAAGGATTATGACTGAGGAGTTTTGAGGTACACTCCTTAAAAACATATCTGCAGCAGCTGACTCAATCATGTAACAAATATTATTAAAAATGTATTTAAGTAAAAGTATTTATGCCGTCAACGCAATTAATACCTGATACATTTCTTCTCTAATATTATAAATTACAACTCTAGTTTAACCCTTTCCCACTTCCAGCCGCATCTGAATCAGACGTCTTTTGAAAAACATTCTGGTAAATGAAGAAATATTTTCATGATAAGCCACAATGTTTTCAACTATATTTAAAAAGCACAAACATGGGTAGGTTTCCCCTACACTAACCGCTGAAATTATGCAAATGATGAGATTTAATCCCAAGTTTCTTAGTAGAAATGTTCGATATTTACATGAGCAATATCTCCTATTCTCAGACTGTTTATAAAATTAGACGAATCTAAAATGTCATATTAGGTAAGCGGTCAATAAATGTTACTATGCGACATCATAATGGCTCTTTTCATCATAGATATGGCTTGATTCTGGTTTTCACCGACACGGAATTCTGAATCTGCATTTACCCTTTCCCTCATACGACAATTCTGCAGCAGAGGACTTTGAAGATATTTTGTCAAAAAATAGAAAATCTTTATAATTGAATGGATAACCTATGACTAAAAGTGGAAAACATTGTAGCAAAAGCAGAAATTTCTCGTTTTGAGTAATTTCTTCTTGTGTCACTATGTTTTCAAAAAGCCGTCTGCTGCAGAGGCTTCAGAAAGCGTCTATATTAGGGAAAGGGGTACTTCAACATAACGTGTTCATGTTAATAACCCCTTTAAACATGCAGACGCATGTTGACACATCAGACGACCTTTGAATACGTCATATAAAAGGAGAAACTGTTCAATATTGCAAAATGAGAAACTGTTCAATATTGCCATAAGAAAAATGTCCAAATTTCCACAACGTGTCCAGTTCTATTCAATAGATATAAATGTACTTTCATTTTTAGACGGTTTTCTTTTCTTAGTTTTGACAATAGTATTTGTGTTTGAAAGCAATTTGTTTGTATGTGAGAAAGGATTAAACGGTTTGTTTATAGATATACATTACACGATTTCCATTTCAGATTTGCGATAAGGACTAAGATCATGCGAGGTAAACCGGACCTATTGTAGTACAACTTACAGTGTGAAAGATTGACCTGCATTGATGGTAAAGCGACCCCAGTTCGTATAGTCAGGGACACTATTTTGTAATATAGTGTCCCTGGTATAGTCCATGTAAATCGACCTGTCACTTGATGAATACATACCAAGGCCACTTTACATAGTAAATAAAAATGTTCTTCGTCCTATCAGTCAGGTGATAACGACAGTTCGTTTTACTCGGATAATGTCATAGTTGGTCCATAAACAGTACCAAAGAACTCAAACTCGGATCGCGAACAGAGCTTGGACTGACACAATTGAATGATTTTGTCGGCAAATGGTTCAATAACAGCAAAAGATTGTTGACATGCTGACATGATGAAGACATTCCAGAC
>JASEVX010000003.1:67929043-67945077 GCA_031761405.1 Serripes groenlandicus
TAAAGCATTTAGGTACTTACAGTTGTTTCCATGGTGACGTGAAGTTGTATACTCTGTCCAGTTTATTTAATGTTATAACAAAACTCCCAACACTGTGAATAAAGTATATGCAACCGCTTAACACATTAACAATTTACAAAGTTTATATTGTGCAATATATACTTTCAAAAAGTAATATTCTTCAATTGTATTTATATCTATATCTGAAGAAAAAAAATCAGTTTCTATCAAATGATGAACCGTATTCCCTGTAGTTATTATTACTCTATCAATCTTAGTGTGTGTTTGAAACGAGCGGTACACAATAGGAAATGTTAAGTAAAAGTTTAGACGGGATCTTTATTAAAAGACAGGATGTTCAATTTAGGTAGGGCTATTGTGGGATTATTTGCATTTTAATGGTTCGCCGTCTTGTGTATCAATATTTGAAATCACGGTCCATGATTTGAAACTTGAATAACTTAAACATGATATCAATATAAAAGATATCGACCAATGCGAACTAGAATTAACTTTCTCCCTGTTTGCAATATACTGCTGTTTATTATATACTTTTTGAGCCGAGTTCGGCCCAATGTTTCCAAACATATTTTAAAATAATGGTTTTACTAGTTACTTATGGTGAACATCTATAATATTTAAAGTTTGAAACATTCTGACCTCGATCCCATGTCTTTGTAGACGACTTTGAAACATTTGGGTAAACATGTGGAAAACCTGTAGGAATTAAAAATATTGTGTCAAAAGGAGAAATAATAAATATTGTATAGAGTTGAAAACCTTGAAGCAAAAGGATAAATTGATCCTAATGAGCAGTTTCTCTTTTAGTCACACTGTTTTCAAAGGTCGTCTGCTGCAGTCGCGTAATAAACGGCAAACGGCAAACGGCAATTAGTATAATTTCCATATTTTAGTGTGAAGCCTTTTCTGTTTTATTCATATCTGGAGATCTAGTAAATAACGTTACACCTCTCAGTAAATTTGGATTTTTATTTTATTTTTATTTTACATCGATTTCGAAACAAGCTATCAGCTTATATTTATCGTGTTCGATGTCTGCTTCCTGGAGACTAAACCAGTACTCGCGACGGTTGCATAGACAAATCCAAAAGGCTTAACTCGCTCATGGCGGGCTTCGAACCCGGGACCTTTAAAACGCTCTACCCCTGCATCACTGTCATTTACGTTAGTTTGGATTAATACAACATAAACAAAACTCGGTTAAATCATCACGTAAGTCTATATTGCTGTCAAATGTTGCTAAAAACATTCTCAATATACTCATAAAATATGTAATTTCTTTGTCCAGAATTGTCCTTGGTATATTGATCTAAGTCACACGAAATCTCTACCTAAAGATCTGTGACAGCTACGATGGTACCGTCCGGTATGTTGGCCATTGTTCTTCACTAGAGAGTTCAATGATGCGTGTTTGACTACATAGCAAACAGTAAAGATCTTGATCAAAATGAACATAGATGCAGCCTGATCTCATTCTGCGCTGGTTGCAAGTCCCGAAGGTCGGTTTTTGTGGCTCATTTGTGGAAAGTTATCTATGCTTGCTGTTAAGTTTATACTTGTTTATTTTAAGGGTTTAATGACTTACAGTTTACTTACAATGAGTTAACCTTTGGACGTATCTGTAGCAAACAACCTCTGAAAACATTGTGACAAAAGGAGAAATTGGTACAAATTCACGATGTTTTCAACTCTATTTATTCATTACACTCTCTTTTGAAATTGAGAAGAAGAAAAAAGAGATAAACATATAAGTAGGATAATTATATATTTGGACAAAATTAAAGTGTATATGCTCCTATATATCCAAACATGCACCAGTTTTGTTTCTATGGATACTTGGTAACTTTCTCGCTTCAGCTGCTGAATATTGCATATGAGCCGTCCCACGACAGAAACAAACATTGCGTTAAACATCGACCCGGATCAGCCTAAGCATGCCGCGCCGGCTAACCGGGAGAGACACTTTTCGCTTCCTGTGAATTTTCTGTTTCAGGAATTACTCTATCCACCTATCCCCGTGAAACGGAATGTGTCTGCCCGGATTAGCATGCGCGGACTGGCAGGTTGATCTGGGTCGATACATTACGCAGATTCCATAATTGTTGATTTTCTCACGGAACGGCACATATATGTTCTGCTTTAACAACAAACGCGTTTTTGGCCTGGGGCTTTAGCCCCTGGTCATAGTAGTAATACCATTTTCTTCGGAGTTAGCAGCTTGCCAATTGCTGTTAGCACCAAACAACGCACTGAGAACTGCGCGAGAAAAATAGTTCATCATGCATTTAACAAAAACTGCATTTAAAAGGTTAAGAACTCCCCCATAAATATCATAAATATCATTTTAATGTTGGTGGATCATCAGTGAAAAAAGGCGTGAGTACTCCAATATAAGTATAAATATAAGAAATGCTTTAGAAATTACTGCGCCGACAGGTCAAATATTGACGCTTGTTAACATTATTAACATTCGCGAAGAGAAATAGAAACAAACAAAGAAGTCGCGTGCAATATACAGTGGCGGATGAACCGGGGGCCGTAGGGCCCGTGCGTCGAAAAAGTAATGGTAAACAAAGAAAAAGCGTGGCAAATGTAGTGGCGGATTTAGCGGGGGCCCATAGGGCCCATACCCGACTCCCCCAACCCACGAAAGAAGTCACGTGAAATATACAGTGGCGGATTTAGCGAGGACCCATAGGGCCCGTGCCCGACTCCCCCCAACCCACGACTCCCCGACCCGGTCGGGCATCATACATATTGAATGTTTATCTTAATGGTATCTAGTCCATGTTCGAATAAGGGTCTATCGGGTAAACAAAAATAGGTCACTAGGCCAAACGAAGGAAAATCTTGATAACACACAGGATGTTGTATTTTGAATCTGTGTCAAAATAATTGTCTTGATGAGTTTTGCATATTTCAAACACTTTCTCCCAGTCCAGTACATGGTTTAGAGATCTATTTCAAGTTGATGGAATGTGATTTAACATTGACATATTTATTAATATAAAAATGCAGAAACTTCAAAATATTCTGCCTAAACCTGCTGTCAAATTTGCCTTTGATTCTTCGTGTCTTAAATGTGTATACTTGTGAGCTCTTGCACTCAGGTGAGCGATATAGTGCCAACAAGGTCCTTCTGTTTTTAAATTGGCAGTTAAATAAAATTTACTATTGTTGACATGCTCTTTCAACTTCTTGACAATAAAAACATAAACATAAGCTGCAATTGTAATTTCCTTTCACATTTCCCCTACTTCTCCAACCTTCCAGCAGCCCCCAGGCCGTCAGCACTGCAGTGCTTTGATTAAAACTAGTGGGCTAGTCTTGTAATTCTGAAGAAGCGTTTATGTCAATATAACATGTAGGCGGACAGTGAAGACACTGCTGATACTGTGCATAGGCTGAACCGACTGTACACATATATCGCATTACGCGGTTCAATTATCGCGTCGTGTTAAAAATGGGAGATTAAAACGAATATGTATATTTGTACAGCTGCAAATGTGGTATGGTAACCGCTGACCTTGAACTCACCGATAGGACAGGTCTCTATAGCAACAAAAACAAAAGGAAATTAATTAAACTCCACTTTTTACATTGATTTGCAGTATTAGTTTGATATGAAGAAGACGCAGGATGGAGCGGAGGAAGAGGACAAGAGGATGATAATAATAAGATGATGGTTATAACGATGTCACCGGTTTCAGATGCCTAACCAACCGGTTTTAACCATTTTCTCACTTAAAAACATATCTGCAGCAGATGAATTTGAAATCATGTAGCAACTATTATCAAAAATATATATAAGTAAAAGCATAATTTGTTAATATAGTTAAAAACATTGTGGCTCATCATGAAAAGATTTCTTCTTTTACCAGAATGATTTTCAAAAGACGTCTGCTTCAGTAGTCTGGAGTTCCTTCCCCTTATTACTATGTAAAGGACTATATCATAGGAAGTCGGGAACCAGACTATCATAGGAAGTCGGGAACCAGACTATCATAGGAAGTCGGGAACCAGACTACTGCTTCAGATGTGGCTGAAAGTGGGAAGTGTATAATAAATGAATTGCGTTGACGGCATATTCTGAAGAATCCGGTTAACTAATGGCAGTCTATTTAAACCCTTTTCCACATACAATACATCTGTAGCAGACGACTTTGAAATTATCAAGTCCAAAATATAGAAAATCTCTACCAATGATAGTATGATTATTGAATAAAGATAAGATCATTGTGACAAATGGAGAATTTGCTCATCATGATTTTTTGCCACAATAATTTCAAAAGTCGTACGCTGCAGAGGCGTCAGAAAGCGTCTTTTTGTGGGAAAGGGTTAACATTGTTAACATAGTCTATTCTTCACATGTTCGCTTTTTGACGAATTTTCGACGCCGATTTGTGTAGATCTTCTTGATGCAGACGACATGTACGGACATAAAGAGCAGACGCCTTTATAAAACATTGTGGTAAGACTACATATTTCTCATAATGGGTATTATTTTCATTTGTTCATATGTTATATTTTTTTCTTAAAACTTTACTTCAATACATTTGGAGGACTCCGCTGTAGCCGGTTGATTTTCTTGGGTAGGGGGTGGTGTGGTCCGGACGTCTCAAGTTAGATCACAGATCACCGCGGTCAGGGTAGAGTTCTCTGTGCAATACGTATTTTCCCAGCCAAATACCGGTTGATTTTCCCAGGGATTATGTATCATGAACTCATATAACTGAACTAATGTTGAAATTGGTGTAAAACACAAATAAAACAAAATTTAATATCTGGATTTTCCGTAGCTTTTAAGTCAGATAATTACTTCAGAGTTTAAAATAGTATATATCTTGTAAAAGTGGTAGCAGTGTAATATAAATTGATTCCATAACAAACAATATCGATCGATGTATCCGAAATGTTAATTAACCTTTTACCCAGTTGCAGACGCCTTTTAACGCATCTGCTGTAGACGACATTTTGAAAACAGGAGAAATTGATATTCCGTTTATTTGCCCAGATGTTTTCAAAGTCGTCTGCTGCTGCTGCTGCAGATTTATTGCAAATGGGAAAGGGTTTAATATTGGGGGGTCATAATGTTAAACGAAAACAAAAAGGTGAATGTTTTAAACATGATTAATAACATATTAATTAAAGGGACTGAATACCATATGAGAAAAAAGCAAAAAAAAAAAAAAAATGTTAAAAATGGCTATTTATTACCTTGATACTACAATATATGCACACTATTACTATTGCGGAGATTTTTCGTTATTTGCATTGTAAAATCTACTGAGTTAGTAACCCAGTAAATCTAAAAATATCGCTGTATATTTATCACGTGATCGCTACAACCGAATTGACAATCTCCTTCCCAGAGTTGTTGTTCCTTACACTCACGCATACATGAATGTAATGAGTCGATATTGTTAGAGAATGCCGAATTGAATCCGCAAATTCAAATGAGCAAGAGGAAATTCAACGGTATGTTTAAACGGGAAAACACGGAGCGGACGTTTTTTTAACTGCTTATTTCATATGAAATAATGAAAAACAAGACTTGTACGACCTTCTACAACATTCCGTTACATATATATCGACGTATTTTGGATTAATTAGAATAAGTATAAAATATAACGATTTTGGACCATTATGGTATTCAGTCCCTTTAACGAGTTATATTTATATAATTATATAACATTCATGTTTAACCCTTTCTCTAATAAAGGCAAAAGTTGATGCCTAAACAGCAGACGACCTGAAACCAGTTTGTGGAAAAAGGAGAAATTGCTCCAAAACGTGCAATGTTAAGAACCCTGTACTCGATACCACTTTTAGATATACAATCCGTTTTTCCTCCGATGTTTTAAAAAGCAGACGACTTTCAGAATATCATGTCAGGTAACCGATTAAGCACACCTAGTTTGTACAAGTTAACGTAATGTATGTGCCTTTTAGATAGATCGTTATCGCATATCAGAGATTATCAATCAGTCTGTGATGAAGTTTAACGTAAAGTACATAATAACGACCGTGCTATAAGAAAACCAACATTAGTGTTTTAACCCTTTTCCACTTGTTGACGCATTTTGACCGATATGCAGCAGACGACTTTTATAAAAAAATCTGTGTCAAAAGAAGAAATTGCTCATAATGAGCAGTTTCTCCTGTTGCCACAATGTTTTCATTTTTATTTAACATTTATACTTTTATTTATAGAGATTTTCCGTGTTTTTACCAAAATGTTTTACAAAGTCATCTGCTGCAGAATTGTCCTATGTAGGAAAAGGCCGTTAATGACAAGTGTAGATAAAGATATAACAACGGATTCATGTAATGTGACAGAACTGGAAAAAGAGGTTTCTTAAAACCTTCCTAAACTAAACGGCTAACACAGCGAGCTGGGTTAGACAGTGCAATTGACCAAATTGATCTGAATGTACACTGCTCGTGACAGAAACATGGTTAATTTTCGCAGAGCGTGGCTTATATTACCGTATATAATGATAATCGAAATTAGTAAAACATGAATAGATTCCCCCTAAATTAACCGCTTTAATTATGCAAATGATGAGATTTCATCCCACATTTCTTAATAGAAATGCTTGATTTTTCTCATACTTTTTTTTTACATGACCAATTTCTCCTATTCTCAGACTGTTTTAAAATTAGACGAATCTAACATTTCAAATAAGACTAGCGGTCAATTAATGTTACTATGCGACATCATAATGTCTCTTGTCATCATAGATGGCTTGATACTGGTTTTCACCGACACGTAATTCCGAACTTGCATTAACCCTTTCCCTCATACGACAATTCTGTAGAAAACGACTTTGAACATATTTTGTCAAAAAATAGAAAAATCTCTATAATTGAATGGATAACCTATGACTAAAAGTGGCAAACATTGTGGCAAAAGAAGAAATTGTTCGTTTTGAGCAATTTCTTCTTTTTTTAACTATGTTTTCAAAAAGCCGTCTGCTGCATATCCGTCAGGCAGCGTCTATATGAGGTAAAGGGGGTACTTCGACATAATATGTTCATGTTAATAACCCCTTTAAACATGCAGACGCATGTTGACACATCAGACAACCTTTGAATACGTTATATAAAAGGAGAAACTGTTTGATATTGGCAAAAGGAGAAACTGTTATATATTGGCAAAAGGAGAAACTGTTATATATTGGCAAAAGGAGAAACTGTTATATATTGACAAAATGAGAAACTATTATATATTGGCAAAATGAGAAACTGTTATATATTGGCAAAAGGAGAAACTGTTATATATTGGCAAAATGAGAAACTGTTCGATATTGGCAAAATGAGAAACTCTTCAATATTACTGATCCGAGTCCACAAAGTTGGTTTTCTCGCGTGACGGTTCAGCCATGTCCTTGTTCTAGGATACAGTGACTGTCTGAAAATATGTACGCGTACGTTTTAAATGTGAAGACCTCTAAGGCACTGACCAGCTTTGATACAATTGTATTCACGATTTAACTGGCCACTCGAGCAATCAACTAATCTGAATCAAACCGAACATCGAACTGATAAGCCATCTTTTGATATTCGACATGTCATATAACACAGGGTCAGAGCACTTAAGCAGTCGTCTTGTAAACGTGTAGAGGCTCTTCAGGGTTTTCACTGTCCACATAAACGTAAAATATGAAGAGGCTATTTCTACATTTTTTGGAAAAAAAACCGATTAGATTCGCACATTGCAGAAACATTCTTTACTTAGACTAGTGGTCTACAATTGGAAATTTAACTTGCATTCAAATCATTCGTTCAATACAATTAACTTTCTGCATGTGGTATTAACCTACGGATCCCTATTTGAAGCGGGAATTGAGATGAACTAAGACCCACTTTCTGTTGATTCGGCTCCGTGTTGTTATCAGTGACATGTACTTTTATAACTATTAAACACTTGTATTTAAAGACAATGTTGTGCTCCCATGAGTTTATGAGAAGGTGTAGGAGGTATATATATATACTCATGGCGAAACTAAATGTTTTAACATATTTTGCTGCCTGTTTCATTTTGACTGCACAAAGTACGGTCCCGAAGCACGAAAAGCGTTTGATCTTGCACAGTGAGACGGACATTGCTGGCGAAATGGTTAAACTGCAGCAAGAATTCGCAGCTCTTCAGAAGGAGTTAGAGGGGCAAAAGAACAACACAACAATGGTTCAGAATGAGTTGACAAAGCAGAGGAATATCACAACAACATTAGAGCAAGAAATAGAGAAGAAACTGAAAATGATGGACTTGGAGATCCAAAAGAATATCAGTACAGCTTATCAACAGATGCTCAGTGAACGTAAGTGCCAACCTTCAACTTAATAACGAATACATGACAACACTTAAAACGTGTCTTGCAAAGCTTCGATCCATTAACATACACTAGTTCAAATTAATAGTAGTTTCAGAACCTACACGTATTGCCTTTTTTTTAGCTCACCTATGCACGAAGTGCAAGGTGAGCTATTGTGATCACATTTTGTCCGGCGTCCGTGCGTCGTGCGTCGTGCGTCGTCAACATTTCAGCTTGTTAACACTCTACAGGCTACATTTTGCATCCAATCTTCATGAAAGTGTATCAGAACATTTATCTCCATCAAATCTTTGACAAGTTCGAAACTGGGCCATATGAGGTCAAAAACGAGGTCACTAGGTCAAATTGAAGCGAAATCTTGCTAACACTCTGGAGGCCACATTTTCAAGTTGAGCATGTTGAAACTTTATCATAATGTTTGTCTTGATGATATGTAGGTCAAGTTCGAACATGGGTCATGTCGGGTCAAAAACTAGGTCAAATTGAAGGAAAATCTTGTTAATACCCCAGAGGCCGCAATTTTTGGCAGAATGTTTGTCTTTAAAATATCTAGGTCAAGTTCGAATATGGGTCATGCCGGGTCAAAAACTAGGTCACTAGGCCAAATTGAAGGGAAATCTTGTTTACATGCCGGGTAAAAAACTAGGTCACTAGGCCAAATTGAAGGGTAATCTTGTTTACACTCTAGAGGCCACATTTTATCAGAATGTTTGTCTTGATGATATGTAGGTCAAGTTTAAATATGGGTCATATTGGGTCAGAAACTAGGTCACTAGGCCAAATTGAGGGAAAATCTTGTTAACTCTGTAGAAGTCGCATGTTTTGCAACAGCAGCTTGAAATTTGGTCAGAATGTTTAGCTGAATGATATCTAGGCCAAGTTCGAATACGGGTCATGCTGGGTAAAAAACTAGGTCACTAGGCCAAACTGAAAGAAAATCTTGTTAACACTTTGGATGCCGCATTTTTTGCTTAAGCATCTTGAAATTTGGTCAGAATGTTTGTCTAAATGATATCTAGTTCAAGTTCGAATATGGGTCATATGGGGGTCAGAAACAAGGTCAATAAAGGAAAATATTGTTCAAACTCCGGAGGCCGCATTTTTACTTTGAGCAAGTTGAAAATTTGTCAGAATGTTGTTTTGATGATATCTAGTCCATGTTGGAATATGGGTCATATCAGGAAAAATAATTTATAGATCACTAGGCCAAATGAAGGAAAATCTTGTTAACACTAGAGGTTGCATTCAGAATAGTTGTCTTGATGTGTTTTGCATAACAGTACATTGTATAATTAAGGTGAGCGATCCAGGGCCATCATGGCCCTCTTGTTTTTATCAATGCTTAATTTACAAAGCACATACACGACTGTTTACTGTGATTTGCTGATTTCTTTCGATTGACGATTACGCAAGAACATACGAGTCTTTATCCGCTCGTTGAGGTATTTTTCTGTTATAACTATCAAGTATTCAAATGAATTGATTTTTAAGAACAGATATTCAATTTGAAGTTGACAAACAATGCTTCTTGGAATTCAAATATTTATGCTTATCAAATCAAAGCACTGTAAGTGCTGCCAGCGAGGGACTAACTGCAATTTAAGGATTCTTGTTACTATCATGATGGTAATAATTGTACAATAGTTTTCTAAATTTTGTAGGAAGCACAGCATATCACAAAAATAATTACATGCAAAATGTCTTTAATCTTCTGCCAGTCTCCATTTGAGATAAACATAGTTGAACATACCTTTATATTAAATTACGGTGTGTCCCGCCTATGGCTCCAGGCGATCTATGACTACTCCTTATACATGTAGATATATATATGTCAATATTCAAATATATTCATCTTTAGTAGAACATAAAGATATTATTATTACAAAGTAAGTCCTATTACTATTGCATCCCTCTCGTACTTGTCATTTAATAGCAACAAGGACTACAAGAATACAGTGATAATATAGACACTTTCTTAGAAATTTCAAGTTAATATGATATAATTTGGCATCATTCATGTAGCTACAATAAACATGTAATAATTTGTAGGGAGTGGTTCCGTATTTATACGATGGGGTCGTAACATTTGTCCCTCAACGGCCAGTCTTGTCTACAAAGGTATTCACATATTTATGTCTTGTTCCTCTGTCTGTATGTCTCTCTCCCACCTCTGAATGTATTGTTTTAAGATATATATCTCACGCTATTTTTATCTCTCACGCTCCCTCTTTCTCAAACACTCTCTCTTTCTCTCACGCTCTGTCTGTCTCTCTATCTCAAGCTCTCTCTTTTTCTCTTTGTTTCTCTCTATCTCTTTCGCTATCTCTCACGATCTCTCTCTCTCTCTCTCTCTCTCTTTCGCTATCTCTCACAATCTCTCTCTATTTCTTCCTCTGTCTTTCCTTCTATCTCTCTCTCTCTATTTTTTTTCTCTCTGTCTCTGTCTCTCTCTTTCTCTCTCTCTCTCTCTCTCTCTCTCTCTCTCTCTCTCTCTCTCTTTCTCTCTCTCTCTCTCTCTCTCTCTCTCGCTCTCTCTCTCTCCAAATACAAAGCAGGGAACTCTTCCGGGAGAGGCTATATTTACGGAACGGAGATCGACACACCGGATAATCACCACATCTTTAATTACCCAGTCAATGATCAGGACATGCCATGTGCCGTTTGTCAGTCCAACAAGTCATCCACCATGATGATACCTGCCAGAAACAACTGTTATAGCGACTGGATCATGAAGTACCACGGATATCTGATGGCAGGCCCTAACGGATACCAGTCTTATGACTTTATCTGTATGGACGAAAACCCGGAGTTTCTTCAACATGGTGGAACAAACGACAATCAACATATTCTGTACCTAGTTGAAGGCGTGTGCGGATCGCTGCCATGTCCCCCGTATGTACATGGGCGTGAAATGGCGTGTGTTGTATGTTCGAAATGATAAACTGTACTTTCAAACACTTGTAATGCATTTGCATGTCAATTTGTTATGTCAATTTGAATAACGTAATACGGTCGTACAGCAATAGATGAATAAATAAATACTTGATTCAAAACCTTTTACGAAATATTATCGATAAATAAATAAATCCTTTTCCCAAACATGAAACAATTCCGGAAGCTTACATGTCAGTCAAATCATATTGTTAAAAAATATATATATATACGGTAGCAGGCTAAATTTAAATGCACATTTTAACCAAACTTTCACCAGATGTATCTATGGATGCTTCGTTGTTTCAGATGCTAAGTTTATAAGTGTATACATGCGTTTAAGCTGGAAACTTTCTTGAAAACGATTAATTAGCTTATTATTATTATAAACATCCAACATTAAATGATTGGATTTCGTAATTCTTCGCAATTATATTGGTTACATATCGAATGCTTTCCACTTTGCGTGTACTGCTCCACACGATGCAGACTGTTGGTTTATGCTACATACATTCAATATAACTACAATTGCAATAAGCAATAGCGCTACAGATATATTATATATGCATATTTTAATGAATCATTAATTGTATAAGTGAAATGAAATCATATCACAACTTTGAACTGTGCTCAATAATCAGTGTTTCTGCAGCAGTATCAACGTATTATAAATGCATTTTTTTTGTGAGGAAAAACTTAAAACGTAAAACTTGATTAAATTCTTTTAAATGTAAAGCTATTGAAATCTGGTATATTAGTATTAGTATTAGTTACCCTTTCTCATGTTAATCTACCATGTACCAGGGACACTATAGTGTCCCTGATTGTACAGAACATTTAATGAACATGAACGTTTGTGTAAAACTAATAGCTTCCCGCTAAAAGTCTGAAAGTATAGTAAATAATTCTAAAGATTAAATTTCAATATTCAAATAAAATTGTTATTGTGCACATTTTTCGGATTTTCCCCCTCTATTTTTCGGATTTCACTGTTTTTTCGGGTTATTACTCTCTTTTTTTGATTTTCACTCTCTTTTTGGGTTTTTACTCTCTCTTCCACCCCCCGGATTTTCAGGGTTTTACTCTCTTTTTACGGCTTCTTTCGGGTTTTTACTATCTTTTATTTCGGGTTCATGGCGTAATAATATGTTGTCACATAACAAATATTATTTTAATATAACAAATGTCGTTGTATCATGACAAACAATATAGAAACTATTTGTATTCCCATTTACGATGATATGCGTTTTTGTATGATAGTATCGTCAGTAATTGAGTATTTGATTCATTCCAAAGCGTGAATTATATATTTTTTAATCTTGTGTTAAAATGTCCTTAAATCGGTTACTACTCGTCACAAGCCAATACTATCAATATATTTTAACTTCTGATAACCAGTATTTTTGAACTCGATGAGATGATTTGAATCAGATTTGCATTCCTTTTTGTTTGAGTCATTTAATCTTTGTTTTAAAATTCAAACTTGATTAGGGTACATTTGTAATATTTGATTACTTTTAATCTCAATTGGCTTAACATATTTGGTATTCTCACTGATTTGTAGTAGATATACAATATTCAAGATCTCGAAACTCGAAAAGCGGTGTGTCCTGCACAGTGAGACATATTTTGAAAATGGTAGAGTACAATAAGATGGTCACATGTATGACCGCGCAATTATTATCCTTTTAAGCCGCTTTCAACACTGTGTCAGTTATATCTCGACGTTTCCCGGGTAAGTTACCAGTACTACTGGTCCCTTTAACCTGACATCAGTTAGTCAGTCGAAATGCTAACCCCGCAACCCTGATCGCAAGGGAGAGCAGCCATTACTACCAAGTATTTGGCATGACCCGACCTTGGATCGAATCCGCGACCTTCCGCACCCGAGGCGGACGCTCTTCCAAGGCTGTCCGAGCAATATCTTTTTTTCTCATATCATTTTCACTTTTATATTAAAACCATATTTCCATCTTAAATTTAAGATACATATCTAAAGTTTTTCCCCAGTCTTCTTTAAACCAGTCGATTTCAAAATGTCATATTATGTATCAAGAGATTGGTTGTTAAATTGTTACACTGAAACGCTTCAATATATTTTGTCAGGTTTTAACCTTCAAAGTAAATTGTGAAAAGTAAACTTTCTTTTGTGGAAAAAATAAAGTATAAAACAGTGAAAGTTTTCCTGTACCACACACATCTTTCTCCATGTGGTACTGAAAAGATGAAACAATATAAGACCCTTTTCTAATCAATTAATTAATTTCTCATCAGCTATTATCTACATATAAACTGAAGGCATAGTTTCCCAATTAATAAAATAACACGATTGACGAAGTACGTCTTCCTGTAAACATATTCGAAGTGTCAAGGCCTAGATGAGCGTGCGTAGAATCTTAACCCTTTCCCACATATAGACGCTTTTTGACGCCCCTGTAGCAGAGGACTTTCGAAAACAGTGTGACAATAGAAGACATTTCTCAAAACGACAATGTTTTCAATGTCGTCTGCTGCAGATGTGTTGTATGTTGGAAAGTGTTAAATGTAATATTAGGATATCATTTTCTTCGGTTATAAACGACACTGAGTTCGATTAGATTCGCACATGGCAGGCAGCATTTATAGTTAGACTCGGTTTCTGCATCGTCCAAATGTAGATTTGACTTGCAACCAAAGTACTCATCAAGTTATTTAAGTATAGTAATCAACACTGTTTAAGAACTTATGAATATGTCACAGTTGCCATCATACAACCAGTAGAAAAGACATAATACATGTAATGTCACGACCATGGACCGCTATGTGGTTTCAAAGCCCAGATCTCACGATGCCCCTTTTCCTTTGTTTCGGCTCATTTTTTCTTATCAGCGAAATCTACTGGTTTCTATAAAGGTTTAACCTTTGTACCAAAAGTCATTCAATTGTTCACAGACAAGAATGTTTGGGAGATACGTCTAAACATAATGATGGCAAAACGAATAGTTCTATCATATTTCGTTGCCTGTTTTATTTCGGCTGCACAAAGCACGTACTCGAAGCACGAAAAACGCTTGATCCTGCACAGTGAGACGGATATTGCTGGCGAAATGGTTAAACTGCAACAAGAATTCGCAGCTCTTCAGAAGGAATTAAAGGCGCAACAGATGGACTTCGAGACACAAAAGAATATCACTACATCGTTAAACAAACAACTTCAGACGTACCAACAAGCGTCGAGTCAAGGTAAGTACCACATTCGTTCACAATAATGAATATTATTCAAAATTGACGACATGTCTTTTGAAAAGATTTGATCTTTTATCAAACAATTATTCAAAGTAATAATTTCAAAATCTACACGTACTATCTTTTGCAACCTTCCAATACTTATTTTAAAAGGTACTAGCCAAACTCTCCACATTCATAAGCTGATAGTCAAAAATGTCCCCTACGAGCCAAGATTGGCTAGGAGCAAGTCTGTACACAGCATATAAATAAATTTTACCTTTATGGACATAACTGCGACATAACGTTAAATAAAGACAGAACATGCTTCTTGGAATTGACTACATTTTAATCATGACCAAATTTCCATCTTGTCACAATATTTTCAACTCTATTCAACGATTAAACATTATTTATAGTAATTTTCAACACTTTCCATGTTGACCAACCCGTTTCACATTTCAATGCTTTATCAAGCGGGCATTTTAAATGCTAGAAAAAGATTTAATTGTGGAAAAGACTACATTGTAATTCAAATAGCTTTCCAGAATAAAAGAGGTACATATATAATACATGCGTCGATGAAGGTTTTCAGCAAAGGAAAATGAAATGCCACTATTTTCAATTATTATTGTTATTTTAGCACTACGGACTACACGTGCGCAATGAATATACAAGCGGTTCATTTGAAATTGCAAATATAATTAATTTTAATCCCAGCTAAAAATATTCATAAATGTATTTTAAAATGTAATTATTTCTAGGGGGCGGTTCCGTATTCATACGATGGGGTCGTAACATTTGTCCATCAACGGCCAGTCTTGTGTACAAAGGTAGGTATATATATGCGCGCGTGTGTGTGTGTGTGTGTGTGTGTGCGTTTATGTGGCCGATGTTGTGAGGACTGTACATTGGATACACATCAACGGTAAAAGGACTTTTTAACATTTTGAGGACTTACACTCGGGTTTCTTTATAGAAGACATCATTATCGGGACTTCGTTCTAAACATGAAGAAACATGATTGTCCTCATAATGCTTATGCGTTGTGATTTGTGTATTTCGGTCATACACAATTTACTCCGTGTGTGTATGTTTGTCCATTCAAAATTCGTCATAAAGATTCCCATTGACCAATCAAATATATATATATATTACGGTGTCAACATAAAGTACTTCAATTCCTCATAATATCGAAAGAGTAAGAACAACGATTCTATGTATATGTTTGTCCAATTAAAATTCTTCATCAAAACACTGAGTGTGTTATTTATACGTCTTCCTAAAGATGCTATACATAGATAAAATAGACACTGTTCTCGCTCAGATGGTATACCCTGAAAGTCCTCTGACTGAATGGCAGTATGGACCAAATTTCATTAAGGAGTTTTAAAGAAACGGTTGTTCCTGTGAGGCTCATAATAAGGCCTACAGAGGAGCAATCTGTGAACTTTATAAAAGTCTTAACGCTTTCCTTCGTGTTGTTCTTCTAAGTGCAGAATTATGTCAACGTCCTCAGATATACATCAATACACGTAT
>JASEVX010000003.1:67945277-68084391 GCA_031761405.1 Serripes groenlandicus
GACGGAAGAGAGAAAGGGAAATAAAAAAGGAAGCGTGAATGGATGGAGGGATGAATGAATGGATGGAGGGATGGATGAATGGATGGAAGGAAGAAGTGAATGAATGAATGGATGGAAGGATGGATGAAAGGATGGATGGAGGGATGGATGAATGGATGGAAGGAAGAAGTGAATGAATGAATGGATGAAAGGATGGATGAATGGATGGATGGAGGGATGGATGAATGGATGGAAGGAAGAAGTGAATGAATGAATGAATGAATGGAAGGATGGATGAATGGATGGATGGACGGATTGATGAATGGATGGAAGGAAGAAGTGAATTAATAAAAAAAATGTAAGGAATTATTGATGGATGATTAATGAACGAACGACCGAACGGACGAAAGACTCAATAAATGGATAATTACACGAATTAAATTTGGTTAATAAAGCATTTAGGTACTTACAGTTGTTTCCATGGTGACGTGAAGTTGTATACTCTGTCCAGTTTATTTAATGTTGTAACAAAATTCCCAACACTGTGAATACAGTATAAGCAAACGCTCAACACATTTATTATTTACAAAGTTTATATTGTGCAATATACTTTCAAAAAGTAATATTCTTCAATTGTATTTATATTTATTTCTGAAGGAAAAGTTTCAGTTTCTATCAAATGATGAACCGTATTCCCTGTAGTTCTTATTACACTATCAATCTTAGTGTGTGCTTGAAACGAGCGGTACACAATAGGAAATGTTAAGTAAAAGTTTAGACGGGATCTTTATTAAAAGACAGGATGTTCAATTTAGGTAGGGCTATTGTGGGATTATTTGCATTTTAATGGTTCGCCGTCTTGTGTATCAATATTTGAAATCACGGTCCATGATTTGAAACTTGAATAACTTAAACATGATATCAATATAAACGATATCGACCAATGCAAACTAGAATTAACTTTCTCCCTGTTTTCAATATACTGCTGTTTATTATATACTTTTTGGGCCGATTTTGGCCCAATGTTTTCAAATATATTTCAAAATGATGGTTTTACTTGTTACTATTATACTATAAATTATGGTGATCATTAATCTTTAAAGTATGAAACATTCTGACCTCGATCTAATGTCTTAGCAGACAACTTTGAAACATTTTGGGTAAACATGTGGAAAACCTGTAGGAATTAAAAATATTGTGGCAAAAGGAGAATCAATAAATATTGTATAGAACCTTGAAGCAAAAGGAGAAATTGATCCTTATGAGCAGTTTCTCTTTTAGTCACACTGTTTTCAAAGATCTTCTGCTGCAGTCGCGTAATAAACGACAAACAGCAATTAGTATAATTTCCATATTTTAGTGTGAAGCCTTTTCTGTTTTATTCATATCTGGAGATCTAGTAAATAACATTACACCTCTCAGTAAATTTTGATTATTTTTACCTTTTTTATTTTATTTTACATCAATTGAGAAACAAGATTTCAGCTTATATTAATCGCGCTCGATGTCTGCTTCCTGGAGACTTAACCAGTACTCGCGACGGTTGTGTAGACACATCCTAAAGGCTAAACCCGCTCATGGCGGGCTTCGAACCCGGGATCAAACATAAAAACACCACCGGTCAAAATATAACGTAATTCTATACTGCTGTCAAATGTTGCTAAAAACATTCTCAATATACTCATAAAATATATTATTTTTTCGTCCAGAATTGTTCCTGGTATATTGATTGATTGATTGGGGTTTAACGCCGTTTTCAACAATGTTTAAGTTATATCACGGCGGCCAATTATCCTACTCATGCGTTTTCTGGTTAACCTATACCAGTACAACACACAACATACTTTCCAAGCAACTGGCTGCTTTTCCACATAGACTGTTTAACGGCCCATTGGTGAAAGACGAATAACTGCATGTCACAGTGACTTTTGTCAAACGTCGGAAAGAATGTTGGCCGAGCTGGGATTCCAATTCAGAACCCCTGGATTGACAGCTCGCGTCGCTACCGACTGAGCTACAGGAGCTACCTGGTACATTGAAATAGTTCACACGAAACCCGACCTTAAGATCTATGATAGCTACGATTGTAACGTCCATGTTGGCCAGTGATCTTCTAGTCGGTTTTTGTAAGGGGTTTCATGACTTACAGAAATTCACTAACAATGAATTAACCCTTTGGACGTATCTGTAGCAAACCATCCTCGGTACCCATGCTATTCATGAAATATATGATGTCATATATTTTATGAATAGCATGCCGGGTAGCGAGGATGTAGCAAACAACCTCTGAAAACATTGTGACAAAAGGAGATATTGGTGCAAATTAATTTTATTTATTCATTACACTCTCTTTTGACGACATTTTGACAAGATGTTTTCAAAATCGTCTGAATTAGTTTCTAATGTCAGAAAGGGTAAAGACACATTTTTTCGAAATTAAGCAATTTAAATCTGGATTAAAAAGGGATTTTTAAAGAAGGCTTGAAAACATATTTCAAGGTTTTGAATTTTATTCAGAATAAACGTTTAAATACGTTTTGTCGTGATACCAGGGACGTAGCTACGTCCCTGGTAATACCATATGATTTGCATCATGGACATTTCTTTGTTTTATTGTTTTTTATAATAAATTGACTTACTTTTTTATAAAACCTATTCTTTCCGACCCTTTTAAACAAAAGACGTTACATGTCGTTTTACAGTTAAATCATGAAGTCTGAAGGTATGTGTGATGGCCGAATAGTTAGCGTCGGGGATTTCGCATCGGTTAATCCAGAGACATATAAACACATGTTTATATGTCTCTAGTTAATCCGGGTTCAATTCCCAGTCATGTTTTCGAGTATCTTTACAACCACATAGTTTATATCATGTAATCGAGTATCTTTACAACCGCATACTTTCTTTCATGCATTCGAGTATCTTTACAACTGCATACTTTCTATCATTTAGTCGAGTATCTTCACATTCGTACACTTTCTATTTTGTAGTCGAGTATCATTACAACCGTGTACTTTCTATCAATGAGTCGAGTATCTTTACAACCGCATACTTTCTATCATGTAGTCGAGTATCTGTACAACCGCATACTTTCTATCATGTAGTCGATTAAATTTACAACCGCATCCTTTCTACCATATAGCCGAGTATCTTTACAACCGCATCCTTTCTATCATGTCGTAGAGTATCTTTACAACCGCATATTTTCTATCATGTAGTCGAGTATCTTTACAACCGTATCCTTTCTATCATGTAGTCGAGTTTCTTTACAACCGCATACTTTCTATCATGTAGTCGAGTATCTTTACAACCGCATTATTGCTATCATGTAGTCAAGTATCTTTACAACCGCCTCCTTGATATCATGTAGTCGAGTTTCTTTACAACCTCATACTTTCTATAATGCATTTGAGTATCTTTACAATCGTATAATCTAAATCATGAAGTTGAGTATCTTTAAAATCTCATACTTTCTATCATTTAGTCGAGTATCTTAACATTTGCACACTTTCTATTATGTAGTCGAGTTTCTTTACAACCGCGTATTTTCTATCAGTTAGTCGAGTATCTTTACAACCGCATCATGCATTCGAGTATCTTAACAACCGCGTACTTTCTATCAGTTAGACGAGTATCTTTATAACCGCATCATGTAGTCGAGTACTTTCTATCAGTTAGTCGAGTATATCTTCAACCGCATACTTTATATCATTTAGTCGATAGAGCAGTATAAAGCTCAGAAAAATAACGATCTACATCAGATAGACAAATAAAAATCGGCCAAAGCGCACCGACCGCATTGTCACATCTACAGAAGATGAGTTTTGAAACAATTGTGAAAAAAAGGAGGAGATGCTCATTTTGAGTTATCTCTTATTTTCTCACAAAGTGTTCCACACTATCAAAAGATTATGCGCATACTTATTATGACGTTTTCTACATTGTGTTGGACTCAAACGACTGCAAGAGTGCATAATATATCATACAAGCCGTCCCGCGAGAAAACCAACATTGTGGACTTTTCGCCTCCTGTTGATTTTCTGTTCCAGGAATCATTACTCTATACCTCTATTCCGCTGAGACGGAATGTGTCGGCCTGGATTAGCCTGCGCGGACTACGCAGGCTGATCTGGGTCGATAAATTACGCAGAGGCCATTATGTTGGTTTTCTCGCGGGACAGCTCATACGTTCTAATCTGACATCAGCATAAAAACATATACCAAATTTCCTTTGTAAAGATATACAGTCTTGTAGATATACCCCTGAGAATGAATTTCATTTCGTATTTTTGTCTCCCGGTTTATGATATGCAAGTCTAATGAAGTCTACAGGATGTTGAACCCATTCTACTAAACAAACAACTATATATGCATTCGCAACAACAACAACAACAACAACAACAACAACAACACCAAGACCGATGTTTGCCGTTCAGATAATCATTGTTCTTGTTTTAGTGTTTGCCGATTATATAGACATTATTTTATTTTGAGTTTTTGCTGATCTGAGAGTCAATATTCTTTTTTGAGTGTATGACGATCCGATCATATAGTCAGCATTCGTTTTTGAGTGTAAGACGATCCGATCATATAGTCAGCATTCGTTTTTGAGTGTAAGACGATCCGATCATATAGTCAGCATTCTTTTTTGAGTGTATAACGATCCGATCATATAGTCAGCATTCTTTGTTTATTGTATAACGAACCGTGTATGATGATCCGATCATATAGTCAGCATTCGTTTTTGAGGGTAAGACGATCCGATCATATAGTCAGTATATATGTTTAGAGTGTTTGCCGATCTGATAGTCAGTGTTCCCTTTTGAGTGTTTGACGCCATTGCAACAGACTCATTTTGAAAACCTTTTTTGTGAAAGAAAGAAATTCTGAAAACGACAAATTTCTCTGGCATCCAAAATGTTTCAACTCTTTAAAAAAAGAGAGGCATACTTCCATTTCTACAGATATTTTCACTGCAAACATCTCTGAACTATTTCTGCCAATCGCTCGAACTAATTCATCGATATTCATTCAACATGTGCGCATTGTCAAATTATCAAATACATCTGAGATGATCTATACAAATAGTTCGTTATAAAAACCTGCTTTAGACTTGAAATGCGTTTGTGTCTATAGCTGACTGCATTGAACACGTGAAAGTAAGTTAACGGGTTGTATGCATGTATACATATTTTAACCCTTTCCCTCTTACGACAATTCTGCAGCAGACGACTTTGAACATATTTTGTCAAAAAATAGAGAATCTCTAAAATTGAATGGATAACCTATGACTAAAAATGGAAAACATTATGGCAAAAGGAGAAATTGAGCAATATCTTCTTTTTTTACTATGTTTTCAAAAAGCCGTCTGCTGTAGAGGCGTTAGAAAGCGTCTTTATGCGGGAAAGGGTTAAGAAGTTGACCTCGTGGAAGTCCGAACTTCTGACGGGTTGCTTTACGGGGAGGATGGGGGGGGGGGGGGGTCTCCACATTTAAGTGACACGTTATTTCGCCGACGGTACATATAAGGGTTTGTTTCCTTTCGTATTGTATTTCTATCAAGCTGACAGATATATGTGTTTTAGAGATATATGTGTGCCATCCGAGACCATGAATTAAAGTGTTATGATTGAGGGCTGAAATTTTGTTGATTTATATTAAAATAAAGTAGGAATTCATTTCGTTTTCTCTGATCTAACACCCGCCCTACACAGAAAGAGTGACACTTGTGGACAGTTGAATATAGAATGGAATGGACTGTCTTTTGACCTCTGCTGGTCTTTTATACATGGCGTGTACTACGACCCGGAACGGAATCCGTTATGGAGTGACTACACAACCTCTATGCAAAGTTCTGTACCAATGCACGCCCTGCACGCCTTTTAATGCCAACCCTGACGCGTCTATAGATTCACAACAGACATTCTGGGGGTAACTGAACTTTTAGCAGTTTGGAATATTTGAGAAAATTCCGAGGATTTCGGGTCATGCATCTATAGTTAGAATAATAAGAACTGGTACATTGTTTACAATTGTCACGTGGTATGGAGACCGTCTAGTACATATACTTCCGGGAATGACGCTTCGTTTGTAGTCAATTAGTATCGTCTGGCCATGTAAAATATACCAATTTAATGGTCTATAGAGAAATGATTTGTGTTCAATATTCCCGATAAACAAATTGTTATGGTACTCGTGTCAAATTTGTAATGATGTTCTTTCTATTCGCTGTAAAGTGTAGAATGTTGCGTGTTTATTCAACTGCAAATCATAAATAAAACGACTTTAGCACTTTAGAAAAACAGTGTTTTGTGTAAATACCGAGTAAGACGTGAATCATTTATTTGTTACAATTTGATGTTTTTTAATGGTTCATAACTTGGATAAAGTGAGCCGTCCGTGAGTAAACAAACAGTATGGCATCTGCGTAATGTATCGATCCAGATCCGCCTGCGCAATCCGCGCAGACTGATCCGGGCCGACACATTCCGTCTCAGGAGGATAGAGGTATCTATAGAATAATGATTCCTGAAACAGAAAATCCACATGAGGCGAAAAGTGTCTATCTGGGTAAGTCTGCGCGGCATGCTTAGGCTGATCCGGTCGATACATTAAGCAGAGTCCACAGTTTTGGTTTTCTCGCGGGTCGGCTCATAGTGTGTTTGACATGTTGTATTACGTAATGGTAAACCCGGTTCTGTATCAAAGGTCCCGGGTTCAATTCATATGATCAGCGGGCTCAGCCTTTCAGCACATTTGAAACGGTTACTATTAACCGATAAATTCTCAAGGAAGCAGGCAGCGAGGCGTGGTTAGTAAAAGTTTAAAAGCTTGTTTCGCAATCGATAATGAATAAATAGGTTTTAACTAACCAAACCCGGTTTTAAAAGTTAACACCGTCTTGTTTGTTTTCGTACCCCCGTCTCCTTCCTGTTAACTCTTTCCCTCATACAACAATTCTGCAACTGACGACTTTGAATATATTTTGTCAACAAATAGAAAATCTCTATAATTGAATGGATAACCTATGACTAAAAGTGGAAAAACATTGTGGCAAAAGCAGAAATTGCTCGTTTTGAGCAATTTCTTCTTTTGTCAATATGTTTTCAAAAAGCCGTCTGCTGCAGAGGCGTCAGAAAGCGTCTATATATATATGAGGGAAAGGGTTAACTTACTTGGTCTTTATTGACGTTTATTCTATCATTGAATCTGCGTCATTTAACCCTCTCCCACATACAGACGTATTTTGACGCATCTGCAGCAGACAAAGTATTGTGTCAAATGACGGAATGAGCCATTTCATATTTTGCTACAATGTGTATATATCTCTTTTTGTATAAGGAGGCTTCAATTTCATAAAGATAGTTCATACTTTTTCCTAGATGTTTTCTAAAGCGCATGTTTCAGATTTGTTGTAAGAGAGAAAGAGGTAAATCTGTTCTCCATTTGCCTGATATAGCATGTCGAGATTCATCTGATTTGAATGCTATAAGCAAAAGCGTTGTATGTACAATACAATACAATACAGTACAATACAATTCTTTATTGCCTCCGTTTTTGGAGATATCGTAGAATAAGTTTTGCAATACACAAACAAATTATACAATTTCAATAGAAGAAAAAGAAAAAAATATATAAACATACAAAAAAAAGAGGCAATTACTGACTACTATAGTTATATATATACAAGTTCGATACTAATTTACAATTAGCATATCCGTTTAGTCCTTTCGATACTTGTACCTGTTTTATAAACAATACATACGATGTTCTGTGCATTTTCTGTTAGTTCGAGTAATATTTAGATAATTTTGTTCATTTTGTAAATCGTTTGTTACTCTGGTGACCGCCTCGGTGTTGTAGTGGTAGAGTGTCCGCCACAGGTGCGGAAGGTCGTCGGTTCGATCCTCGACCGAGTCATACCAAAGACTTAAAACATGGTAGTGGTGGCTGCCCTTCCAAGCACTCGGGATTGCGGGGATGGAATGACGACTGACTAGCTGGTGTCAGGTGTAATGGACCATAAGTACTGGTATTTTACCAATGAAACGCCATGATATAACAGAACAATTGTTGATAGCGGCGTAAAAACACAAAACAACAATTACCCTGGTGCCAATGGGTTGCATCTACGTTTTAAAAGTCCTGCGTACCATTGGTTCGATCACCACTCGCGGCCTCACGATGGAATGCCGCTGTATAAGGCACATTTTCTGGCCTAGTTATGGTGGAATGCCGTTAGATAAGACCCATTTCCTGACATAGTTCTGGTAAGACGCTCGCAGCGTTATGGTGGAATGCCGTTAGATAAGACCCATTTCCTGACATAGTTCTGGTAAGACGCTCGCAGCGTTATGGTGGAATGCCGTTAGATAAGACCCATTTCCTGACATAGTTCTGGTAAGACGCTCGCAGCGTTATGGTGGAATGCCGTAAGATAAGACCCATTTCCTGACATAGTTCTGGTAAGACGCTTGCAGCGTTATGGTGGAATGGCGTTAGATAAGACCCATTTCCTGACATAGTTCTGGTAAGACGATCGCAGCGTTATGGTGGAATGCCGTTGGATAAGGCCCATTTCCTGGCCTAGTTCTAATTAGACTCTCGCGGCGTCATAGTTGAATGCCGTTTGATAAGGCCCATTTCCTGGCCTAGTTCTGGTTAGTCTCTCCCGGCGTCATAGTGGAATGCCGTTGGATAAGGCCCATTTCCTTGCCTAGTTCTGGTTAGACTCTCGCGGCGTCATACTGGAATGCCGTTTGATAAGGCCCATGTCCTGGCCTAGTTCTGGTTAGACTTTCGCGGCGTCATAGTGGAATGCCGTTGGATAAGGCCCATGTCCTGGCCTAGTTATGGTTAGACTTTCGCGGCGTCATAGTGGAATGCCGTTGGATAAGGCCCATGTCCTGGCTTAGTTCTGGTTAGACTCTCGCGGCGTCATAGTGGAATGACGTTGGATAAGACACATTTCCTGGCCTAGTTCTGGTTAGACTCTCGCGGCGTCATAGTGGAATGCCGTTGGATAAGACACATTTCCTTGCCTAATTCTGGTTAGACTCTCGCGGCGTCATAGTGGAATGCCGTTGGATAAGACACATTTCCTGGCCTAGTTCTGGTTAGACTCTCGCGGCGTCATAGTGGAATGCCGTTGGATAAGACACATTTCCTTGCCTAATTATGGTTAGATTCTCGCGGCGTCATAGTGGAATGACGTTGGATAAGACACATTTCCTGGCCTAGTTCTGGTTAGACTCTCGCGGCGTCATAGTGGAATGCCGTTGGATAAGACACGTTTCCTTGCCTAATTATGGTTAGACTCTCGCGGAGTCATAGTGGAATGCCGTTGGATAAGACACATTTCCTTGCCTAATTCTGGTTAGACTCTCGCGGCGTCATAGTGGAATGCCGTTGGATAAGGCACATTTCCTGGCCTAGTTCTGATTAGACTCTCGCGGCGTCATAGTGGAATGCCGTTTGATAAGGCCCATGTCCTGGCCTAGTTCTGGTTAGACTTTCGCGGCGTCATAGTGGAATGCCGTTGGATAAGGCCCATGTCCTGGCCTAGTTCTGGTTAGACTTTCGCGGCGTCATAGTGGAATGCCGTTGGATAAGGCCCATGTCCTGGCCTAGTTCTGGTTAGACTCTCGCGGTGTCATAGTGGAATGCCGTTTGATAAGACACATTTTCTGGCCTAGTTCTGGTTAGACTCTCGCGGCGTCATAGTGGAATGCCGTTGGATAAGACACATTTCCTTGCCTATTTCTGGTTAGACTCTCGCGGCGTCATAGTGGAATGCCGTTGGATAAGACACATTTCCTTGCCTAATTATGGTTAGACTCTCGCGGCGTCATAGTGGAATGACGTTGGATAAGACACATTTCCTTGCCTAATTATGGTTAGACTCGCGGCGTCATAGTGGAATGACGTTGGATAAGACACATTTCCTTGCCTAATTATGGTTAGACTCTCGCGGCGTCATAGTGGAATGACGTTGGATAAGACACATTTCCTTGCCTAATTATGGTTAGACTCTCGCGGCGTCATAGTAGAATGCCGTTTGATAAGACACATTTCCTTGCCTAATTATGGTTAAACACTAGCGGCCTTATGGTGGAATGCCGCTGGATAATGCAAATGTCCTGGCCTAGTTCTGGTAATACACCCAAATGTCATGGTGGAATGCCTTTGGGCAAGTCATATTTCCAGGCTTAGTTCTGGTTTGAAACTCGGAAGTCATGGAAACTTGCTGCTGTGTCTCTCTGATATAATTGAGATACTGTAGACTTGCTTAAACAAATAAACAAAGCATCGTCGTATCAGCAACAGCGTTCAAACCTTTCCCGCATGTAGATGCTTTCTGACGCCTCTGCAGCAGATGACTCTTGACTTTTAAAACAATTTGACAGAAAGAGGAATTGCGTACAATGAGCAATATCTTATTTTGCCACAACGCTTTCAAATTAATTAAATATTATACTTTCATTTACAAACATTTTTCAAATTTTTGCCAAATCGTTTTCAAAGTCGTCTGCTGCATATTTGTTGTATGTGGGGAAAGTGTTAACATGCTTTGTCTTTTATAACTGTTGAACGTACATGTGACATCACCCTTCGTGACATGCTCATTCATATGATGATAAACTGCTTGCGTACAATCAATACATTCGTAGCGACATACTGAAGACACAATAAACGTCTGATCTTGATCTTAATCTTGATCTACATTGTTTGTATATGGTTTTCTTTTTTATATTAACCAGGGTTCTATCTCCAGTCGGGTCATACAAAACACTTGTAATTGTTTCCCTAATTGCCGTTTTGGATTGTAGGGATAGCTTTTCGACTGTTTCAATTTTACAATTTTATTAAATAATTACACATTCATTTACAGAGAAACACCCCCCCCCCCCCCCCCCCTTCTTTTCATAGATGTTTTCAGGAAATGGTGAAAACAGAATTTACATCTCCGGCTGTATAGTCTGTCGGTGTCAGTGAAGTCTCTCTGGCGAAGCAGTGTCTATACATTAGAGCATTGGTCTCGTCACAGTATTTCTCACGAACCTGTTCTAATAACTCTTTCAGCGCCGAATTGTTTAAAGTAGACTCTTCCATGTTCAAAATCGGATGGGTCCATTTCTCAATTTATGAAAGTTTTGGACTATTTTGGTTAACTAAAAGGCTAACAATGCTGATTTCAGGTGAGACAGCTCGTTACGAGCTGACTCACCTGAATCTGCATTGTTTGCAAAAAACTCAATATTGCCTGTGGCGCTGAAAGAGTTAATAAAAGATTTACATCAAAGGGAAGCAATTCGGATCGGAACGTCGGGCAGACAATTGTGTCGAGGGAATTTCAGATGAATCCATTAGACTGAAGTGGTCTCCCATTGGACAATAATGATTTTGTTGAAAGTTGAAAGTGTTTTTTTTAAAAAGTTGAAAATCTCTTGACTGACTTGAAGTCAAAACAATATATGCTTTTCGCTATATTGACAGCTCACGAGCCATTTTCAGAACAACATGTATTTTCTGAAATTGAAAGTAATATACTGCGGGATAAGTCTGACCTAGATTTGACGTCATAGCTAAACAAAAATAAAATAAAAGGAATGGCAACATGTGATTTGTTATGCTTTTGTTTGGTAGTTTTATGCATGAACTTAAATTGAATATAGTTGTCCGGGTTACTTGAATTGTTTAGTTTAAACTTATTTATTTTACATCGATTGCGAAACAAGCCTTTGGCTTAGATTAATCACTCTCGATGTCTGCTTCCTGGATACTTAACCAGTACTCGCGCCGTTTGTGTGGACAAATCCCAAAGTCAGGACCCGCTCATCACGGGACTCGAACCAGGGACCTTTGATACGAGAGGCCGACGCTCTACCTCTGCACCACTGTCTTCCACTTGAATTGTTGGGAAATATCCATAGCCCGAAACGCTATAATGGTCGCCTATGACAAATGAATTGCTACCATCTTACCTTAAATATCAGTTCAAGATTATTTCCTCGATTAAAGCAATGGTTTTAAAACAGAACTCAATGTTATAAGAGAACAAATGTCAACGATTTATTTTCATTCAAACATTCATATCTTTATTTCTTTTAAAACAGTGTTCATACTCAGAAAACGAATCAAATGTTACGAGAAATTCATTAACACACTCGTATCATTATTAATTGTGTTTACAAGTTCAAACACATACTAACAGGTACATACAACACATACATAACTCAACAGTTTCCACAACAAGCGCACGTGGGCCCTTTCGGTATCAAACATGACACTAGTAGGTCAACACTTTGCCGTTTCCCAGATACAATAAATCTGAATCAGACGACTTTGAAAACCCCACGGAAAATTGTAGAAATTAAAGTGCAATTATTAAATAGAGTTGTAAAAGAAGAATATGCTCATAGTGGGCAAATTCCACTTTTGCATCATTGTTTTCAAAGACGTCTGTTACAAATGCGTCAATATGCGTCTGCTGGTGAGAAAGGGTCAAATACGCATACAAGTGATACTAGTAGGTATATATACTTAAATATTTCTGTCAACATATCCATAAGGGGCTACAATATGACATGCAGGCGGGCACTGAATGCTCTGGTGAGATTTTGCGGATAAACAGTCGTAAGGAGCTATCTCACATGAATCTGTACTGTTTGCAAACTTTAACACCATAACTGCCATCGGCGATGAAAATCCATCGTTTTAGAAATGAAACGATTTCAGCTTTTATTCACATTTGTAACTTCATCAAGACCTTACCAAGTGCGCATTCAGATGGTTTTTACCAACCGAGAACTCTAGCATGAGCAAGCCGAATCAACCATTATAGCTTGAACCTTTAGAACTCGCCGAGCACTCTATGTGCTGGAATAATGTGATTTCAAGCCAGTTCTCAAACCGTCTGTGCCAAAACATCTCAAAGGTTCAACCTGCTCAGCACGAAGCTTATCACGGACTATGGTTCGAGTATTACAGGTAATCTTTAAGACCCTATTTCGACAGAAGCGACTTATTGAAACCGTTTGCTTCTTTCACAGACACTAAAAGGCATCGCATCACTTTACACCATGACAGTATTACGTTTGCTTGGATTTATCCGTTCCCAAATACACAACATTTGCAACGGGCGACTTTGAAAACATCTAAGCAATATATAGATTATAAATGTAAGTATAATTATTGAATAGAGTTGAAGTTATGATTTCAAAAGGAGTAATTGTTTATAGTGAGCACTTTCATAATTTCCCTCAATGTTTTCACAAGTCGCCTTGTGCAGATGCGTCGAAATGCCCTGAGGAAAAGCGTTCAGCGAGCAAAACTTCTCCGAACGTCACACTTATTGAATCATTCTCTAACACTATCGACTCATTAAGCCGAGCCCCGGTAGCCCAGTCGGTAGCGACGCGGGCTGTCAATCCAGGGGTTGTGAGTTCGAATCCCGGTTAGGCCAACTTTCTTTCCAACGATTGACAAAAGTCAATGCGACATGCGTCACTCGTCTTCCACCGATGGGCTAAGTCTATGTGGAAAAGCAGCCAGTTTCTTGGGAAGATTGTTGTGTGGAGTACTGGTGTGAGAAAACCAGGAAATGCATGAGTAGGTGAACTGGCCGCCGTGATATAGAAATTGTTAAAACCGGCGTCAAACCCCAATCAATCGACTCATTACAAACATATTTGTTAGTGTAAGGAACGACAACTCTACGAAGGAGAAAGTAATTGAATATGTTAAAATCGCGCCAGACGAAAACAGGCATATTTATATGTGAACATGTAGGTATCACATACAAGGGACCTGCCTCTGGTGAAGCGACTTGCCTCTGGTGAAACGACATGCCTCTGGTGAAGCGACATGCCTCTGGTGAAGCGACCTTTCTAATTGTTGTCTGAAGTTTTGTCTCTGTTGAGACTGTGCGGATGCAAATGCTCACCATCAGAAGTATTCACTATCATCAATTACAAGAAGGCATATTTTCGCCTAACGCTGATGTTATTTGTCAATACAAAACACGGACACACATTCAACACTTGAAGTGTTCTGCCTAAATTGTTTCGATTCAAGTCCCAGCTTGGTCAAGTTTCCTTTAGTTCATAGGCAACAGTATTATCTACAAGCGTCTCCCACTTCCATCATTGAATTGAAAGACCCAGGTGAGCCTGTGCATCCGTAGAGTCTCATCAGAATCTTTACTGTTTACTATGCTATGTAGTGTTCAATGCATCGTCTGACGAATAACTGGAATTGTAGCCTAATTAGTCTTTCGCTAGTTCACCTTTATATGATCGAGTTACGGAGAATCAATCAGACCCCCGAACCGTCAGACGCGACAGATATACTAATTTTATGCTAACTGATGAGATACTGTGTTCTATCAGTGAAATAAAATCCACATCACTCACTGATATCACCCACAATGTGAGTGATTTAGGTATGCCGGAACTACTTTTTTACCTATTCACTTTTTGTTGTTGTTTCACTGACACTCTACAATTTGATCTTTATTTTTTCACAAAAACTGATAAACTTATCATGACAAATGTATAATTCCGTATTCCGTAAATTTAACAAATCGGATTTATTGTCATTGTTTGACATTGTGTAGTAAACAAATAAATCCAATAGATGTGTTCCATATTTTTTCTAGTATCAACTTTTCAATATGGCGGACAAACTGTGTTTAAATAAGACATTCACACAGATTCGTCCGCGTGTGAACAGGTACGAATACACTAAATAGTTCCTTTCTTTCGTCATCAATTAGCATAAAATAAAAAGATAATTTGTTTGTTTGAGTGAACATGGAATATGTCTCATCTCGAAACAAAACAAACAAATATACTCTATATATAGAAGACAGTAAATTGGTTTTAAACGGGCCAAACGGTAGTAACGTTTAAAACCAATGTAGTGTCTTTTTTCTTTTTTACTATATTTCTTTGTTGTTCCGGTATATTTCTTGGTTTTAAATTATGTACATTACCCGACTAATTTATAGTTTCACCCGTATCCTGTTTTACGTATCTGTAAGTAGCCATGTAGATCACTATCAGTCTGCAGGTACGCATTCATTCGGTTGTTATAAAGTGTTATCATATGACAATGCTTGTATCCGATGTAATATACCCATTATGTGTTTTTGTATATGTGACACGTGTAATATATATAACATGACCGAAAAACTGTTTGTGTATTTATCCGCGAATGTTTACAAAATGGCTTTAATGGAACGTGTATCCGGTAAACACAAACGTCACGATAGATGGACGAGGTAAAGGGACCATTATCGGTCAAAAAATATCTTTGGTGTGAAAAGTTAACAGTCTATTAAGTATTACATGTCGGGACTATTTTCTGACAGCGAAAATACGACTTTCTGTTTGTGTTTCGTCAAATTTGACATTCGTTGTTATTTCATAAAATTTTATTAAACTCGTCCAAGAAATTTGTTTTTAAGCTCGCCAAAGGCTCGCTTAATAACACATTTCTTGAGCTCGTTTAATAAAACTTTATATAAAATGACAACTCATGTCAGATCCTATATATACAATCGAAATAAATAAAACAAACAAATAAGCGACGCTCCAGGATTACATGTATAACCATATGAATCAGCGATCATGTAGATCATATAAAGCATCCTCTCCGTTCGCAAATAGGTCACATCAATACACGTTTTACAAACAGTGTTCATTTAGATCAGATTACATAGATGCGCTCGAAGATCTTTTTTTTTACAAATGTCTTGAATACAAGTTTAGGTTGTTTTTCTAAGGTCACGAATGATAATAACAGGGCAGCCAATTGGCCCTGTAACACACATCTTATCTGAGTACTTTGGCAGACCAGCAATATCGGAGGAGAATAATTTTAAAGAGTTTTTACCTCCCTTTTTACGCAATTAATTCATGTGACTCGAACAATTTTATAGAAGGTTACTTAAGGGATATGTCTGTCAAATAATCTTAAGATCTGGACAGCAGCTTCAGAGCATGGCGCCTGGTGACCATGCTATTTCAAACAATGAATAAGAATATAACTATTTGTAGAAGGTCACATAACGAACATCATTACCTCATTATCTTAATGAGAACAGTAATTTCAGAGCAGAAGAATTCTTAAAGTTTTGTCACTTTACATCTTTTTTTATGCCGCCTTACGTCAATGTGTTGCATCAAATAAATGTTTATTGAACGTTTAGAGAATAAGACATTTTAAAGGTGTGTAACCTTGCACCTTTGAGAAAGCTAGCTTGAGGTCACGTGCTTTTTTGCAGCCGATCCGATATTGAACGCTTAGAAAAGAAGAAATTTTAAACTTGTGTAACCTTGCCCCTTTGGGAACGCTAGCTATAGGTCTCGTACTCTTTTTGCAGCCGATCCGATATTAAACGTTTAGAAAAGAAGACATTTTAAACTTGTGTGACCTTGCCCCTTTGGGAACGCTAGCTATAGGTCTCGTACTTTTTTGCAGCCGATCCGATATTAAACGTTTAGAAAAGAAGACATTTTAAAGTTGTGTAACCTTGCCCCTTTAGAAACGCTAGATTGAGGTCGCTTTTCTTAAAATCGGACAAGCAGTTTCAAAGGGGAATATGTGTTTATTTTGTCCCCTTTCTGATGGCGTAGCAATCGGAGTGCATCATGTTTAATCATTTAAACCTTTTTTTTAAAATAGAACCACTAAAGGAACACCCCTGTAAAGTTTGATTGAAATTGATCCAGTGGAAAGAAGAGGTGTTGTTTAGATGAATTCTTCACCACACTCGAAAACGACGGCCGATGGACACATAGTGGTCAGAAAAAATACATCGACATAAGAGAACACTCACACTTTCCCACGTTCAGACGCATTATGACGCCTCTACAGCATACTACTTTTGAAAACATAGTGGAAAAAGGCGAAATTTCTCATCATGATCAATTTCCGCTTTTGCCACAATGTTTTCAACTTTATTTAATAGAATACTTTCTTTATAAAGGGATTTTCAATATTTTTCCTCAGATGTTTTCAAAGCCGTCTGCTGTAGATTTATTGTATATGTGCAAGGGTTACTTTTGAATCAAAAGGATTGGACATTGCGGCAGAATAGGATTAAAGAGGAATTAAAGAAATATTTTTGAGCGGTGCTCCAGGAAAACCAACCTTAGAGTAAGGTAAACACACCTGCAAAGAAATATCTACGCGTACATCCAACCTATCTCATCTTAACCCTTTCCCTCATACGACAATTATGCAGCAGACGACTTTGAACATACTTTGTCAACAATTAGAAAATCTCTATAATTGAATGGATAACCTATGACTAAAAGTGGAAAACATTGTGGCAAAAGGAGAAATTGCTCGTTTTGAGTAATTTCTCCGTTTGTCACTATGTTTTCAAAAAGCCGTCTTCTGCAGAGGCGTCAGAAAGCGTCTATATTCGGGAAAGGGTTAATAGACATTACTTTTCAGAAGTTTCTACTACTATGCCTTATATGCAGAGAGTACAGAGCTAGGTTAGGCTGCGTGGGTGCGCAGACTTATAAGATTATTAACTTTTCACAACAGTCTTAGGTTGGTTTTCCCAGTGACCCGTTTCTTTTTTCTACAGTAAAATCGTTCTTGCGCCATCTTACATTTTAGCATTACAGTATTTGTGGAAAAACCTGCATGGTTACAATTCTAATATGAGTCGTCCCGCAAGAAAACCAACATTATGTTCTCTGCGTAATGTATCGACCCAGATCAGCCTGCGCAGTCCTTGCAGGCTAATCCGGGACGACACATTCCGTCTCCGGATCACAGAGGTATAGAGTAATGACTCCTGAAACAGAAAATCCACAGGAGGCGAAAGGTGTCTGTCCGGGTTAGCCTGTGTGGCATGATTAAGTTGATCCGGGTCGATACTTTACGCAGTTGCCATAATGTTAGTTTTCTCGCGGGACGGCTGATATGTGTATGTCAGAAGTGTCACTTTTGCATATAAATATATGTAGTGGCCATAGATTAGTTGTGTCAGCCTGTATGCATGCGTTTCACCACAAGCATCTGTGACTGTGACATATCCTATAATATGTTTATATTATATTCGCTTGTTTTTATCTATTAGACCAACTAATTTACCTAACCATACAAATTTAGCTGTCACGTCTTCTTGCATTAGATTAAAGCTCATGGCCAATAATGCCAATCCAACCATTAGATAACCACAGCAGATTATAAGTCTCTGATTACTATCCTCAGACTGTGCGTTGCTAAGCGACCCAGGAACATAATCTCCAAACCCTATAGTACTTAGCGTTATAAAACAGAAATAAGATCCTTCTAAATAGTCCCAGTCTTCCCACATTGAGAACATAATGGCTCCACCGAATATATAGGCCGTTATTACCACCATGCTGACGAAAATTGGAACGCGGATCTTTTCTTTCGTTTCTTTCACTTTCGGCTTATCGTAATCTTCCACGACAATGTTGATCTCACTTCCGCAACGACTTTGCGCGCGCGACGGACCGGATGGACCGGAAATGACTTCAAGTTTATGGCTACAGCCTAAATTGCTACTACTAGCTTTAGAGTTGAGAGGGTCTAATTCCTGTGAATCCTTGCTGTTCGGCGGTGGTGGCGCCTTCTTCTGTTTCCGGTATCCGCCATCCGGAGGACAACAGAGCCATGACAACAGAATACACGTGTGTTTGTATAACAGCCGGAAAGCGTCGCCTAGGAACGAACCCATGTTGGCTAAGCACAGCAACGTCAGTGGTATTCCTATCAGAGCGTAAAACATCGTGACCAATCGACCGTTCGTAGTTTTAGGGGCAATATGGCCGTAACCTGAAAATACAGTAAAACGAGATTTATGTCCTATGACAAAACAAAATCCTGTTTAATCTAAGAAAAATTGAACAGCGTCTGGCGGCAAGCCGATTTTTGTTGCACCTTTGTTAATTATTTCATTGACGTTTACACTAAAGTAAACTCTTTCATGTTAAAAAGCGGGCGAATGTTTTATTTTTCTTGTAACAAAAGTTTTTAATATTTTGATAACTAAATGGCAAACAATGCTGATTTCAGGTGAGACATCTCGCCACGAGCTGTCGCACCTGAATTTGTATTGTTTGCAAAAAAAACAACAGTATTGCCGATGAAGGTCAAATGAGCTTATTCGAGCGAGCTACTCGTGTGACTACAAGTGTAGTTTATCGCCAGAAAGTACATCCATGTCTCTTACAAAGTAAGGCGATCGGTGATGGCCGTGGTGATACCTTGCGCATGTGCAGAGGATCACTTAAATCTTCAATTTTCCCAATTGGAAATAAATGAATAAGGTCATTTAGCACGCATATGAAAACAGATAAAAATGAAAGGTACATTATTCAAAAATCGACGTTTTTGTTAAAAGATTACAGCCAAAGTCGCTAAAAAATAAATGTCTGCATCACTGTAAAGGGAACATAACAACATAGTTAAGAGAACTTACATATTCATTTGTTATAATGCTTAATCCTTTCCCTCATACGACAATTCTGCAGCAGACGATTTTGAACATATTTTGTCAAAAAATAAAAAATCTCTATCATTGGATGGATAACCTATGACTTAAAGTGGAAAACATTGTGGCAAAAGAAGAAATTGCTCGTTTTGAGCAATTTCTTCTTTTGTCACTATGTTTTCAAAAGGCCGTCTGCTGCGTCAGAAAGCGTCTATATGAGGATAAGGGTTAAGAGAAGTATTCGAAAATCCGATCAAATATTATAGTTTTCGTTATATATCTTGCCCTGAAATACGTAAGTTGCAAAGACCACGTAGATCGAGATGTAACAGAATAAAAGTACATTGATACTGCTTTATAAACGACCGCTCTTATTCCTGCAGAGATTATATAGAAACTAAATTGCTCCGTTAGAAAGAAAATTGGTAGTGCTACAAATGAAATCAAGGATGGTCTATATATCTCGGATATATACAAATCGGGGCGCACAAACAGTCTTTTGTATATATGAGCCGTCCCGCGAGAAAACCAACAGTATGGCCTCTGCGTAATGTATCGACCCAGATCAGTCCTCGCAGACTGATCCGGGCCGACACTTTCCGTCTCATGGGGATAGAGGTATAGAGTATTGATTCATGAAACAGAAAATCCACAGGCAGCGAAAAGTGTCTATCCGGGTAAGCCTTCGTGGCATGCTTAGGCTGATCCGGGTCGATACTTTACTGTCCACACTGTTGGTTTTCTCGCGGGACGGCTCATATGTGAACGAGCCGAGCACCGGTAGCTCAGTCGGTAGCGAAGCGGGCTGTCAATCCAGGGGTTGTGAGTTCGAATCCCGGCTCGGCCAACTTTCTTTCCGAAGATTGACAAAAGTCAATGCGACATGCGTCATTCCTCTTCCACCAATGGGCTAAGTCTATGTGGAAAAGCAGCCAGTTGCTTGGGAAGATTGTTGTGTGGAGTACTGGTGTGATAAAACCAGGAAATGCATGAGTAGGTGAACTGGCTACCGTGATATAACTGAGAAATTGTTAAAAACGGCATTAAACCCCAATCAATCAATCAATCAATCACATGTGAACGATAGTTTCTTTACCTTTTCCCATATGCGATTTAGTATTTGTGTATGTTTTAACCATAGACACAGCATAAGAGTTTAACAACGAGTCCAACATGAAGACGCATTTTGATGACATTTAACAACACTATGACTTATGGCAAATTGCTCGTCATGAGGAATTTCTACTTTTACCACAATCTTTATGATTGGCATTTTCCATAGTTATGACTAGACATGTTCAAAGCCGTCTGCTACAGATGTGTAATATGTTGGGAACGGGACAGCTACTAACGCACTACATGCATTCGTGAAACCTGTTTGATATCTAACCCAGAATCCGATATTGATATTGTCGTGACATTTCCACACTGAGGACAACTAAGTAGAAATATTGAGTTAAAATGAGAAATTGACTATCTATTGATATCGACGTAACACTTCCATACTAAACACAGCTATAGACGGGACAGATACAACGGAATAAATGAATATAAGACTAAGTAGAAATATTGAGTTAAAATGAGAAATTGACTAGGTATCCGGATGACACGATGACAGAGGTGTATCTACACTGCACTAGTTCACCTCCTTACTTCAGCGTGTATATTTAATAATACCTTATTTTAAAGTTTAAACATATTCATCTTATATCAAACGGTTCAATAATGTTTTATCTTTCCCATTTGCTGACATATATTGACGCATCTGCAGCTGTTACTGACTACCTATGAAATAATTGGGGCTAAAGGAGAAATTGCTCATACTGAGCAATATTCCTTTTAGCGCAATGTTTTCAACTTCATTCAGTCATTGTACTATCATTTCAAGATAATTTCAACAATTATGCCAAGATGTTTTCAAAGTCTGAAGCAGTTTTGTTGTATATGGGAAATAAATAATCTCGATATCTAAGTCCCAGGTGATTTATATCAAACTCTCACCGAAACGCCCAACGCAAATAATCAAATTGTTTTATTAACCTTGACTTCGACCAGCCATTGCCTATCTATCGAGCAATCTCTGTCAATACTTAAAATATGAGAAGCGTAGGATTTAGATCGAGAATTTACTGTACGCTTGTGCTGACTGATCTCCGCCATCGAGGTCGTCGCAGAAATTTGACCTTTTTCCCACTCACATCAATGCAGTAGACGACTTCGAATACATGTTGGCAAAATTAATCGACACCTCAATTAATGAAAGTATAATGATCAAATAATTAATTGATTGATTGATTGTTCGGTGTTTTCAACAATATTTCAGTTATATCACGGCGTTTTCTGGGTAAGTTACCAGTACTACTGGTCTATTTTATTCTGGCACCAATCTGTCAGTCGTAATGCTAACCTCGTAACCCTGAGCACCAAGGAGGGGCAGCCATTACTACCATTTTTAAATTGGTATGAAATGATTTAATTAAGTGGATATGAGCAATATCTTCTTCTACAACAGTGTTTTCAAATCATCGGCTACATAGACATCAGAAAGCGTCTGTATGTGGGAAAGCGTTAAGGACTTTAAGTTAACCAATATTAACTCTTTCACCGCCAAAGGCAATAATTGAGGCTTTTGAAAACGATACAGATTCAGGTGAGTCAGCTCGTGACGATCCGTCTCACCTGGAATCAGCATTGTTCAAAAACCTTTATTACAAGAGAAATGGACACGCCCAATTTTGAACATGGAAGAGTCTACTTTGAACAATTCGGCGCGGAAAGAGTTAAGCTAATAACAACTAAAGGTGTATACAGTGTTTCACCGTTCATCTGCTGTGCTATAATCTGTTTTGTGGGTGGACTGCTTAGACAATAACATTCAATATCCTTACAATTAAGAGAATGTCTTTCGGATAAAGATGAAAACATTGTGGGATATAGAGTTATTCCCAACCAGAAGCTATTTTTGCCATTTCCTACACTTTTCTTTTAACTCTTTCAGCGCCAAAGGCAATATTGATCTTTTTGCAAACAATACAGATTCAGGAGAGTCAGCTCGTAACGAGCTGTCTCACCTGAAATCTGCATTGTTTGGCTGTGAGTTATAAAGATATTCCAAAAATCCTATAACATGAAAATAGAGTCGTCCGAGTTTTGAACATGGAAGAGTCTACTTTAAACAATTCGGCGCTGAAAGGGTTAATAAAAAAAATCGTCTATTGATGAGGTGTGTCCAATGTCGTATTCATCGTGGAAATGTGAGACCTTTCTTCTTGATGGTTCACACAGTTTTGAAATATTAGTTCACGGCGACAGTTCACTCATTCATGATCTTTGGCATCCTCGGTACCCAGGCTATTCATGAAATATATGATATCATATATTTTATGAATAGCCTGGGTACCGGGGATGGAGCTTTGGGTAAATAAACCAGTTCTAGGCTAGGAAAATGTGCTTTGCCCAATGGCACTCGACTATGACCTCTGCGATTTTGTATCAAACCCGGGACGCCCGGTTCTAATTCTTCGACGCTAGCCACTTGACCAGGGCGGATTCTTCATCATCAGGAAATGAATTAGATAACCTGTCTGAATTATAAAGACGACAACAACTCGGTAAGCAATGGAATAGGGTAAGCACGCTATGTATGCACTCTAGTAGAACATAATTATCGTCTGCGAAAAAACCAAAACCAAAACCAAAACAGACGGAACATTTAATTATCGCAGTTATGTGTTGAAATCAATGGTACAATCATCGTATTACGTCAGGGACCAGTCTAGACCTATGTCGGTCTTGTATTGTGTTAACATTGAATTTCAATCGCTTTATTGTTTCAACCGAACGTCTGTGTTTTTAACATGAACAGGACATTTATGTTGGCATTAGTATTACTATTCAAAGATCAAGTTTGAATATTCGAATATTTCAAATTACACCGGAGATCAACTATTGATATTAGGCCCTAGTGTAAGTTTTTAAATATCCAGTTCGTATATTCGAATATTTCAAATTACACCGGAGATCAACTATTGATATTAGGCCCTAGTGTAAGTATTTAAATATCCAGTTCGCATATTCGAATATTTCAAATTACAACGGGGGATCAACCATTCATATTGGTATTAGTTTTCAAAGATCCAATTTGCATATTCGAATATTTCAACTTACGACGGGGATCAACCATTGCTATTAGTATTAGTTTTCAAAGATCCAATTTGCATATTCGAATATTTCACAAGACGATGGTGATCTATTATTGAAATTAATACTATTATTCAAAGATCCAATTTGCATATTTAAATATTTCAAATTACGACGGGGATCAACCATTGATATTAGTATTAGTATTCAAAGATCCAATTTGCATATTCGAATATTTTAAATACGACGGGGATCAACTATTGATATTAGTATTAGTATTCAAAGATCCAATTTGCATATTCGAATATTTCAAATTACGACGGGGATCAACCATTGATATTAGTATTAGTATTCAAAGATCCAATTTGCATATTCGAATATTTTAAATACGACGGGGATCAACTATTGATATTAGTATTAGTATTCAAAGATCCAATTTGCATATTCGAATATTTCAAATACGACGGGGATCAACTATTGATATAAGTATTAGTATTCAAAGATCCAATTTGCATATTCGAATATTTCAAATTACGACAGGATTCTCATATTGATTTTAAGTATTATTCCTATTCAATGATCCAGTTTGCATATTTGAATATTTCAAATTACGCCAGTGATCTTATATTGATATGGATATTATTATTCATAGATCCACTTTGCAAATTCGAATATTTCAAATTACCACGCATATCAACTATTGATAATAAGCCGTAGTATTTGCATACTCCAGTTTGCATATTCGAATACTTCGAATTAATACGTGGGACAGTTATTGATATTAGTATTAGTATTCAAATATCCAGTTTGCATATTCGAATATTTCGAGGATTAAAACGTGAGACAGCTATTGATATTAGTATTAGTATTTAAATATCCAGTTTGCATATTCGAATATTTCGAATTAAAACGTGGGACAGCTATTGATATTAATATTAGTATTCAAATATCCAGTTTGCATATTCGAATATTTCGAATTAAAACGTGGGACAGCTATTGATATTAGTATTAGTATTCAAATATCCAGTTTGTATATTCGAATATTTCGATTTAAAACGTGGGACAGCTATTTATATTAATATTAGTATTCAAATATCCAGTTTGCATCTTCGAATATTTCGAATTAAAACGTTGGACAGCTATTGATATTAGTATTAGTATTCACATATCCAGTTTGTATATTCGAATATTTCGAATTAAAACGTGGGACAGCTATTTATATTAGTATTAGTTTTCAAATATCCAGTTTGCATATTCGAATATTTCGAATTAAAACGTGGGACAGCTATTGATATTAGTATTAGTATTCAAATATCCAGTTTGCATATTCGAATATTTCGAATTAAAACGTGGGACAGCTATTGATATTAGTATTAGTATTCAAATATTCAGATTGCATATCCGAATATTTCGAATTAAAACTTGGGATAGCTATTAATATTAGTATTAGTATTTTAAAAATATCGAGTTTGCATATTCGAATATTTCGAGAATTAAAACGTAGGACAGCTATTGATATTATTATTAGTATTCAAATATCCAGTTTGCATATATTCGAATATTTCGAGAATAAAAACGTAGGATAGCTATTGATATTAGTATTAGTATTTAAATATCCGTTTGCATATTCGAATATTTCGAGAATTAAAACGTGGGACATCTATTGATATTAGTATTAGTATTTAAATATCCAGTTTTCATATTCGAATATTTCGAGAATTAAAACGTGGGACAGCTATTGATATTAGTATTAGTATTCAAATATTCAGTTTGAATATTCGAGTATTTCGAGAATTAAAACGTGGGACATCTATTGATATTAGTATTAGTATTTAAATATCCAGTTTGCATATTCGAATATTTCGAATTAAAACGTGGGACATGGGACAGCTATTGAAATTAGTACTTATATTTAAATATCCAGTTTGCATATCCGAATATTTCGAATTAAAACGTGGGATAGCTATTGATATTAGTATTAGTATTTAAATATCCAGTTTGCATATTCGAATATTTCGAATTAAAACGTGGGATAGCTATTGATATTAGTATTAGTATTTAAATATCCAGTTTGCATATTCGAATATTTCGAGAATTAAAACGTGGGATAGCTATTGATATTAGTATTAGCATTTAAATATCCAGTTTGCATATTCGAATATTTCGAGAATTAAAACGTAGGATATCTATTGATATTAGTATTAGTATTTAAATATCCGTTTGCATATTCGAATATTTCGAGAATTAAAACGTGGGACATCTATTGATATTAGTATTAGTATTTAAATATCCAGTTTACATATTCGAATATTTCGAGAATTAAAACGTGGGACAGCTATTTATATTAGTATTAGTATTCAAATATTCAGTTTGAATATTCGAATATTTCGAGAATTAAAACGTGGGACATCTATTGATATTAGTATTTGTATTTAAATATCCAATTTGCATATTCGAATATTTCGAATTAAAACGTGGGACAGCTATTGATATTAGTACTTATATTCAAATATCCAGTTTGCTTATCCGAATATTTCGAATTAAAACGTGGGATAGCTATTGATATTAGTATTAGTATTTAAATATCCAGTTTGCATATTCGAATATTTCGAGAATTAAAACGTGGGATATTTATTGATATTAGTATTAGTATTTAAATATCCAGTTTGCTTATTCGAATATTTTGAATTAAAACGTGGGACATCTATTGATACTAGTATTAGTGTTCAAATATCCAGTTTGCATATTCGAATATTTCGAGAATTAAAACGTGGGACAGCTATTGATATTAGTATTAGTATTTAAATATCCAGTTTGCATATTCGAATATTTCGAGAATTAAAACGTGGGACATCTATTGATATTAGTATTAGAATTTAAATATCCAGTTTGCATATTCGAATATTTCGAGAATTAAAACGTGGGACATCTATTGATATTAGTATTAGTATTAAAATATTCAGTTTGCATATTCGAATATTTCGAATTATACGATGTGGATCTAACATTGATATTACTATTAGTATTAAAAAAACTCACTTTGCATTTTCGAATAAGAAAGAACTGTCTATGCTAGGACGGGATATAATACTGATTTTATTATTAGTATTCAATTTACCTTTTCAAATAATATTCAAATACTGTTAATTATATATATGCATGAGAACTAAGACTGATACATTAATACTAGTAAATAAATAGTATTCTAATATATTCGAATGTAGAGTCTCAAATGCTTGTCCAATGTTAGACATTTTCAATTTTAAGTTTTACTTAATTAACCTATATCAACAGGTATGTTTCAAGTGTTCGATGTGGTTATGTTATTATTTTGGAAACAATTGGCGCCACGTCCGCTAAAATTGGGCTTTATTGCAATATAATTACCACTGTAGTGGTTCTACACTGACCGGCAATTAGTCACACAATAGGGCCGCTCTTATATACATAGATATGAAAAGCAGTTACTTCTAGGTTGTTGATTTTTTTCCCTAAAAATATTGATGTAAATTCTAAACTGAGGTTTTAATGAAATTGCAACTTTACTCTTTCGCTGCCAAAGGCAATTAAAGGCTTTTGTAAACAATGTAGATTCAGGTAAGACATCTCGTGTACTCACCATTGCAACATTGTATTAGATACATGTGCTAAGGTCAGTTCTCAAACCTGTCTATGCCCGTGTGTTCATAACTAAGGGGTCTGTATCAGTATATGAGCAGTCCCGCGAGAAAACAAACATTGTGGACTCTGCGTAAAGTATCTACCCGGATCAGTCTAAGCATGCCGCGCAGGCTGACCCGGATAGATACTTTTCGCCTCCTGTGGATTTTCTGTTTCAGGAATCATTACTCTATACCTATATCCCCCCTGAGACGGAATGTGTCGGCCCGAACAGTATGCACGGACTGCGCAGGCTGATCTGGGTCGATACATTACGCAGAGGCCATAATGTTGGTGTTCTTGCGGCACGGCTCATATCGGTTAAACGATCAACCCTTTCCCACATACAGACGCATTCTCATACCTCTGCAGCAGACGACTTTTGAAAACAGTGTGGCAAAAGAAGAAATTGCTCATGATGAGCAATTTCTCCTTTTGTCACACTATTTTCGACTCCGTTCAATAACGTTACATTAATTTATAAAGAATTTCAACACTATTGCCTACATGTTTCCAAAGTCGTCTGCTGCGATTTTGGTGTACGTGGGAAAGGATCACAGTCTACGGGAAGCAGACACCCAACGTGATTAACGTATGTTGAAAGGTTGTACGTAATCGATGTTAAGCAAATAAACTCCTATAATCTTATTTCAGTAAATTGAGAGAATCGGAAAGAAAATTGCCTGCCTCGAATTTAACATTAAGCTATTCGGCTAACTCGATAATATCACGGTATTTATTTGTTATATTACGGTATTTATCGGCTATATCACGGTATGTATCGGATATACCATGGTATTTATCAGCTATATCACGGTATGTATCGATTATATCACGATATTTATCGGTTATATCACGGTATGTATCGGTTATATCAAGGTATTTTTCGGTTATATCATGGTATTTATTGGTTATATCATGGTATGTATCGGTTATATCACGGTATGTATCGGTTATATCATGATATTTATCGGTTTTTTAACGGTATGTATCGGTTATATCACGGTATGTATTGGTTATATCACGGTATGTATCGGTTTTATCAAGGTATTTTTCGGTTATATCACGGTATGTATCGGTTATATCACGGTATTTATCGGTTATATCACGATATGTATCGGTTATATCAAGGTATTTATTGGTTATATCATGGTATGTATCGGTTATATCACAGTATGTATCGGTTATATCATGATATTTATCGGTTATATCACGGTATGTATCGGTTATATCACGGTATGTATCGGTTATATCACGGTATTTATCGGTTATATCACGGTATGTATCGGTTATATCACGGTATGTATCGGTTATATCACGGTATGTATCGGTTATATCATGGTATGTATCGGTTATATCACGGTATTTTTAGGTTATATCACGGTATTTGTCGGTTATATCACGGTATTTATCGGTTATATCACGGTATGTATCGGTTATATCACGGTATTTATCGGTTATATCACGGTATTTATCGGTTATATCACGGTATGTATCGATTATATCACGGTATGTATCGGTTTTATCAAGGTATGTTTCGGTTATATCACGGTATTTATCAGTTATATCACGATAATTCCCGGTGTTGATAACATCTTACCGGTTATCCTGACACCAGTGAATCAGTTTGATGTTTGCCTCTGATACTATCCCCACCAAGGCTAAGTATCATGGGGGTATTTCACTACTACCAACAACATCATGGGTGTATTCCACTACTACCAACAACAACATGGGGGTATTCCTCTACTACCAACAACACCATGAGGATATTCCACTACTACCAACAATATCATGGGGTATTTCACTACTACCAACAACATCATGGGGGTATTCCTCTACTACCAACAACACCATGAGGGTATTCCACTACTACCAACAATATCATGGGGTAATTCACTACTACCAACAATACCATGGGGGTATTCCACTACTACCAACAATACCATGTGGGTATTTCACTACTACCAACAACATCATGGGGGTATTCCTCTACTACCAACAACACCATGGGGGTATTCCACTACTACCAAGTACACCATGAGGGTATTCCACTACTACTACCAACAACATCATGGGGGTATTCCACTACTACCAACAAAATAATGGGGGTATTTCATTACTACCAACAACACCATGGGGGTATTCCACTCTATCAACAACAACATGGGGGTATTCCACTCTATCAACAACAACATGTGGGTATTCCACTACTACCAACAATACCATGGGGGTATTCCTCTACTACCAACAACAACACCATGAGGGTATTCCACTACTACCGACAACATCATTGGGGTATTCCACTACTACTAACACAATCATGGGGGTATTCCACTACTACAAACACAGTCATGTGGGTATTCCACTACTACTAACACAATCATAGGGGTATACCACTACTACCAACAATACCATGGGGGTATTCCTCTTCTACCAACAACAACACCATGAGGGTATTCCACTACTACCAACAACATCATAGGGGTATTCCACTACTACCAATAATACCATGGGGGTATTCCTCTACTACCAACAACAACACCATGAGGGTATTCCACTACTACCAACAACATCATTGGGGTATTCCACTACTACTAACACAATCATGGGGGTATTCCACTACTACAAACACAATCATGTGGGTATTCCACTACTACTAACACAATCATAGGGGTATTCCACTACTACCAACAATACCATGGGGGTATTCCTCTACTACCAACAACAACACCATGAGGGTATTCCACTACTACCAACAACATCATGGGGGTATTCCACTACTTCTAACAAAATAAACGGGGTATTTCATTACTACCAACAATATCATGGGGTATTCCACTACTACCAACAACATCATGTGGATATTCCACTACTACATAACGACATCATGGGGATATTCAACTACTATCAACACTATCATGGGGGTATTCCACTACTATCAATAACATCATGTGGATATTCCACTACTATCAACAACATCATGGGGGTATTCCACTACTACCAATAACATCATGTGGATATTCCACTACTATCAACAATATCATGGGGGTATTCCTCTACTACCAACAACACCATGGGGGTATTACACTACTACAAACACAATCATGGGGGTATTCCACTACTACCAACAACATCATGGTGGTATTCCTCTACTACCTACAACATCATGGGGGTATTCCACTACTACCAACACTATCATGGGGGTATTCCACTACTACCAACAACAACATGTGGTATTCCACTACTACCAACACTATCATGGGAGTATTCCACTACTACCAACAACATCATGGGGGTATTCCACTACTACCAACAACAACATGTGGTATTCCACTACTACCTACAACATCATGGGGGTATTCCACTCCTACCAACAACATCATGGGGGTATTCCACTACTACCTACAACATCATGGGAGTATTCCACTCCTACCAACAACATCATGGGGGTATTCCACTACTACCTACAACATCATGGTGGTATTCCACTACTACCTACAACATCATGGAGGTATTCCACTACTACCTACAACATCATGGGAGTATTCCACTACTACCAACAACATCATGGGGTATTCCACTACTACCTACAACACCATGGGGGTATTCCACTACTACCTACAACATCATGGAGGTATTCCACTACTACCTACAACATCATGGGAGTATTCCACTACTACCAACAACATCATGGGGTATTCCACTACTACCTACAACATCATGGGGGTATTCCACATCACGGGAGTATTCCACTACTACCTACAACATCATGGGAGTATTCCACTACTACCTACAACATCATGGGGGTATTCCACTACTACGTACAACATCATGGCGGTATTCCACTACTACGTACAACATCATGAGGTATTCCACTACTACCTACAACATCATGGCGGTATTCCACTACTACGTACAACATCATGGGGGTATTCCACTACTACCTACAACATCATGGTGGTATTCCACTACTACCTACAACATCATGGAGGTATTCCACTACTACCTACAACATCATGGGAGTATTCCACTACTACCAACAACATCATGGGGTATTCCACTACTACCTACAACACCATGGGGGTATTCCACTACTACCTACAACATCATGGTGGTATTCCACTACTACCTACAACATCATGGGGGTATTCCACTACTACCTACAACATCATGGCGGTATTCCACTACTACGTACAACATCATGGGAGTATTCCACTACTACCTACAACACCATGGGGGTATTCCACTACTACCTACAACATCATGGGGTATTCCACTACTACCTACAACACCATGGGAGTATTCCACTACTACCTACAACATCATGGGGGTATTCCACTACTACCTACAACACCATGGGGGTATTCCACATCACGGGAGTATTCCACTACTACCTACAACATCATGGGAGTATTCCACTACTACCTACAACACCATGGGGGTATTCCACTACTACGTACAACACCATGGGGGTATTCCACTACTACCTACAACATCACGGGAGTATTCCACTACTACCTACAACACCATGGGAGTATTCCACTACTACCTACAACACCATGGGGGTATTCCACTACTACCTACAACATCATGGGGGTATTCCACATCATGGGAGTATTCCACTACTACCTACAACACCATGGGAGTATTCCACTACTACCTACAACATCATGGGGGTATTCCACATCATGGGAGTATTCCACTACTACCTACAACACCATGGGAGTATTCCACTACTACCTACAACATCATGGGGGTATTCCACATCATGGGAGTATTCCACTCCTACCTACAACATCATGGGAGTATTCCACTACTACCTACAACATCATGGGAGTATTCCACTACTACCTACAACATCATGGGAGTATTCCACTACTACCTACAACATCATGGGGGGTATTCCACTCCTACCTACAACATCATTGGGGTATTCCACTACTACGTACAACATCATGGGAGTATTCCACTACTACCAACCACATCGTGGTGGTATTCCACTACTACCAACCACATCGTGGGGGTATTCCACTACTACCAATAACATCATGTGGGTAGTCCTCTACTACCAACAACATCATGGTGGTATTCCACTACTTCCAACAAAACCAGGGGGTATTCCACTACTACCAATAACATCATGGGGGTATTCCACTACTACCAACAACATCATGGAGTATTCCACTTTTACCAACAACATCATGGTGGTATTCCACTACTACTAACAACATCATGGGGGTATTCCACTACTACCAACAACATCATTTTGGTATTCCACTACTACCAACAACATCATGGGGGTATTCCTCTACTACCAACAACACCATGGGGATATTCCACTAATACCAACAACACCATGGGGGTATTCCACTACTACCAACAATACATTACTTTTTAGGGGGGGGGGGGGAGATGGTTACGCCGTTTTCAACAGCCAATGTCATATCGCGGCGGACAGGAAAGATGATGCTCGTGTCCACCACCATATACTTACATCGAGATAAACAATTAAAGGTTTGAAACCAATATAACCCCCGCCTGCTGGAGCTCAGAAGTTGCAATGAATCCACTCGTTCAGACCCCCATTTGAGCCGTCCCGTGACGAAACCAACATAATGGCCTCTGCGTAATGTATCGACCCAGATCAGCCTGCGCAGTCCGCGCAGACTGATCCGGGTCGACACATTCCGTATTCGGGGGATAGAGGTATAGAGAAATGATTCATGATACAGAAAATCCACAGGAGGCGAAAAGTATCTATCCGGGTAAGCCTGCGCGGCATGCTTAGGCTGATCCGGGTCGATACTTTACGCAGAGTCCACATTGTTAGTTTTCTCGCGGGAACATTTTCGTTATAGCACTTCATTTGAATAGGAGGCATTTTTTGAAGTGCCATAGACGAAAAACACAAATAACAATATTGTTATTTTCTATGATATAATTTTGATAGTTTGTTAATACATTGCGTGAATGGGAGAACTGTGTCCATCATGGCCCGTATATCCAAACACCTTCATAGCAACTCATATGTTTTTATACGTTATTATATTTTTATATTTAAGGTTGAAGGAAAATCAGAAGTTGTTTATGATATGAAATTTATCATTTTTTCCCAAAAGAAAAAGAAAGTTAAAATAAGAAGACTCGAAACCTGGCCAATAGTTATAACAGCCAACGATACATATGTGCAATTCGACCGTATATTGCCTTAAATAAACAAACCTCAAGGTCGGTTTTCGTGTGACGTCGTTCAATTATATGACCTGTATAAGACAGTCATCAGATATGTTATACTAACGAGCGAAGATTAGGTCTTGTTTAAATAAGATTGCGTAAATCCTTACTTGACTAAAAGACGATGAGAAAAGCTCCGGAACAAGCCCTGCGCTGTCGAGTTAAGTAATTAGTACACAACTGCCGTGCGTTCAGTAAAAGTATATGTACGCTAACGTTAACCGATCTTCCAATCAAAGTACAGTTACTTCTCCAGTACTGACACGAACTGTTACAGGTTACAAACAGCGAGCTACCAAGCTGCTTCATTGAATGTTTCACGCTGAAAGACCTTAACAATCCTTTACGTACAGAATTAATCGATTAGATATGGTCAATAAGTCACTCAATCTGATAAAAAGCGTTTCCATGTTCAACAAGAAAATCGGGCTGTTGAAAAACACCGAATCCATGTTAATACAATATGCTAACGCCCACGTACCGCTTTCATTTGATTAAGGGTTTTGTCGGGATATTTGGCTTGAAATGGTTTGATTGATTGGTTTTTTACGCCGCCGTTATATCACGGCGTTTCCTGGGTAAGTTATCAGTACTACCAGCCCATTTATCCTGACACCAGCCTGTCAGTCGTAACGCTAACCCAGGCGTTTCCTGGGTAAGTTACAAGTTCTACTATTCCATTTATACTGACACCAGCCACTAAGTGGTAACGCTTACCTAGGCCTTTCCTGGGTAAGTTACCAGTACTACTAGACCATTTATCCTGGCACCAGCCTGTCATTCGTAACGCTTACCTCCACAATCTTGAACGCTTAGAAAGGGCACCAATTGCTACCATTTATAAGTTTTTGGTATGACCCGACCGGGGATCTGACCCGCAACCCCCTTAACCGCAGCGGACGTTCTACCACTACACCACCACCGAGGCGTGTAATGAACGGTTTGTGAAAATGAAGAATATTCTAAATAAGGTATATGTCAAGGGCCCTTTCCCTCATTATAAAAATTATGAGCAAACGATTTTGAAAAAAGTAATTAGCAAATATTATCTTTAAATCAACGGTAACGCCATCTTAAAAATCAACCTTAGGGTAATTATTACATCTGTAAAAATCAAGGACCTAGTTATAACCAGACGGTAACGCCATCTTAAAAATCAACCTTAGGGTAATTATTACATCTGTAAAAATCAAGGACTTAGTTATAACCAGACGGTAACGCCATCTTAAAAATCAACCTTAGGGTAATTATTACATCTGTAAAAATCAAGGACTTAGTTATAACCAGACGGTTCTTCATCTGTTAAAATCAAGAACTTAGTTATGACCAGACGGTAACGTCATCTTGAAATAAACATTACGGTAATTATTACATCTGTTTAAATCAAGGACTTGGTTATGATCAGATGGTAACGCCATCTTGAATTCAATCTTAGGGTAATTATTTCATCTGTAAAAATCAAGGATCTACTTATGACCAGACGGTAACGCCATCTTGCAATCAACCTTAGGGTAATTATTACACCAGTAAAAATCAAGGACCTAGTTATAACCAGACGGTAACGTCATCATTAAATCAACCTTAGGGTATTTATTACACCTGTTAAAATCAAGGACCTAGTTATAATCACATGGGAACGCCATCTTGAAATTAACCTTAGTGTTATTATTACATCTGTACAAAATAAAAACCTGTGCAGTTATGCTATCGTATTTAAATATTCAGAAGTTTGTTAAACCTTCGTTGACTAATTGGCAAAGAGTCTAGAGCATGATTAGACTCCGTGGATGTGCTGGCTGATCATCTGGGTATACACTGGTCATAACTGACTTAAGGATGATTTTGGCAGAACATCTTTCAAATGAGATACGAGTTGCACTTCTGCAACATCACCAATAACACTGAGGTAAGAGATGATGAGGGGTGAAGAGGTATTCGTCAAACAAATTAACATTTGTAACTTCACTAAACCCTTAAACCGCTAACGATAAAGGCATTTGATCAAGGGGTCGTGAATTAGAGCCCCGGATTGGCCATTCATTTCTTTTGGAGTGGGGTGCGAAAAAGTCAGGTTACGTTTGGTCCACTGGTCGACTTTATTTAACTGAAATACCATTGAAAACTTATGAAGGAACTGTGCCGATGGTACAATATCTTTGTGAAACATTTCCTGATATGAACAATGAGACAGATATGATAAAAATGGACGCGCTTGTTAGTGATGTACCTGGAGAGAGTCTTAATTGTTTGATATATTTGATAGGCCAAGGTATGAACGCACATACGCGATCTAAGGACGGCAAAACGCTTCTCCACGTTGCTGTATTTGAAGGATCTATGCCGATGGTACAATATATTTGTGAAACATTTCCTGATTTGCAGCAAGTGGGAAAGATTAAAGTTCAAATCAGTTACCGTCTGGTCATAACTATAGTCATAACTATAGTCCAATCAATATTAAACTCTATACTGCGGATACTCAGATTAGCTCGACAGATCAATAGATCCGCCCCGAATTCAATTATGTATGGTTATTACCTAAGTGCTAATTATGAAAACAAATCTTTAGTTGAAAATAATATAAAGGAGAGACAGCTCAGCGTCAGTTCTGGTTGCAATGATAACTGTTTCTATACTAATTTACAAAGAAAATTCCGTTCCTGGTGCGTGTTAAACGATACATTCGAACGTTCTGAATCCACTGTATAGTTTGGGCCGTTTGGCATTTAGTTATCACATGTTCTAGATACCAGCATGGCTGTTCTCGTTTAGAGAGTCCGTGAATGCATTTTCTTAGCATGACCTGATTAACTCTTTCAGCGCCGAATTGTTTGAAGTAGACTATTCCATGTTCAAAATTGGGCGTCTCCATTTCTCATGTAATAAAAGTTTGGACTATTTTGATAAATAAAAGGCAAACAATGCTGATTTCAGGTGAGACAGCTCGTTACGAGCTGACTCGCCTGAATCAGTATTGTTTGCAAAAACCGCAATATTGCCTTTGGCGCTGAAAGAGTTAAATCAGTTATTTTTGGTGCAGCGTTTGTTACATATTCCGTAACTTGAACTCGTTAGTCAATTAGCAAGGTTGTTTTACGTTCCAGAATCCTTTCTTAATTATACAACAATATTAAACTGAGGGCAGTAGAAAATTATTTAATCGATTTCCCAGTGATATAATAAACTTCATAAGATTTTCCCATTTGCAAACATTTGAGAAAAAGAAACAGCAGAATGAACAAAATAATGATAATCAATCATTATATATACGAAAACAATAAAAAATAACGCAGTATATATGTACATAAACCATTCAATACAATGTGGTCGTATATACTCCAACATGACCAGTTTACACTAACACGGATCGAAATAATAAAACTGGCGTTAAAATCAAATAGGCTACGTTTAGCGTTTGTGGGTCTTATTCAATCTGCGCACACTGAAGCCTGAGACGAGCCTGTATACCCGCACAGTAACGCCAGAGTCTTCACTTTCCGTCTGCGTGTAAGTTAGAGTCCTATAATTGAACCGTCCCGTGAGAGATTCAACATTATGACCTCTGCGTAATGTATCGACCCAGATCAGCCTACGCAGTCCGCGTAGACTGGTCCGGGCCGACACATTAACTCTCAGGGGGGATAGAGGTATGAAGTAATGATTCCAGAAACAGAAAATCCAATAGGAGGCGAAAAGTGTATATCCGGGTTAGCCTGCGCAGCATGCCTAAACTGATCTGGTTCGATACATTACGCAGAGTCCACAATGTTGGTCTTCTCGCGGGACGGCTCATATGTATATTTTGGCATAAATCTAGAAGGTTTGACATCAATTGACCTTCATATGATCCCGGTACGGAGGGGCAATAAGACCCAACATCGCATGACGCGGATCGCATGCATTTACATATTCTCAGTCGACTAGGACACTATTCGACACCATGCAATGTGTGTTTTGTTTTAGTGCATACCCCGGATAAAATGACCCACATCGCAGGATATCCCACATTTGGTGGTGTTGACAATGCTGTCAAAAGCAAGCCAATTTCACACTTATATTACTGCCCATTTGTCTAAACCGACTTTCTAATAAATTGCAAACAGAGAAGATCCAGATCAGACTGCGCAGATGCGCAGGCTGATCTGGATCTTCTTTTGGTTGCAAAGTCCCGACGAGCGGTTTTTCCTGGGACGTGGTCTATAAATAGTAGAATCGGCGTACTATTTCAGATCAATCAATCTCCAGCCAGCAGACTAAAGCCGTAATATAAACGTCAAATAACACCATCATGATGGTTGATGACGCATGTAGGACCCCCGGGTAGTAAACAGAACGGTCTGTCCAAAATCGGAAATTCTCGGGTATTTCCGTTAACTCGACGATCGACGTTGCAGCAACTTATGTACGAGGGATATTCAGTATACATTGTGTGTTGTGGTTTGTAGACTTTAATACTGATCGAACGTGGAGCCTTTATTTCATACCCCCAATGTACTCTTTTTGCTTAGAAATGCATAATATTTAGACTATGGATCCATGTGCATGTGTTCAGAAAACCTCACGAAAGGCTGACTTAGAACGATGTGATGACACAGTAACTTTCTCCAACCTGATAACTGTTCTAACAATCAGACCTCCAGAAAAGGGGCGGCGTTTTCCATGTTCTAAATTTCTTACTTGACCTTCTATACCTATGTTGTGGGTACTCTAAAGAATAGTGTAAGTGAGACGATTCTTTTAATTACCCAAATCATAGGTTTCGATAAGTGCTATTAGAGATATCGTGGACTTAATACCTGTTTATTCTGCCTCCGAAAGAATATTCGAGGGATATTCGAAATGCATCGTGTATTGCCGTTCTGTACGCTTTAAAACTAATCGAAACGTGCAGGTTTTTTTTTCATTTCAAACCTTCAAAATAAGTCACATGGTTAATATTGCATACAGTTATAATAGACGGGACACCTACCTAGCAGGAAATGTTCCTACTTTCAAGATTTTCTTTAAAATGAAATAAGCCATTAGTAGTGAAATACCATCAATGCGTGTGCAATATCACACACTGCATATCTACCATCATGTTGAATACGTTTTGCTATCTTTTAAGAGTTTGATGCCAGATGTTGCTGTATTCGGCAGACCTTGGTTCACTTTATTTTTATTCGACTGTACCAACAATCAAGTTTATTTTTCCATCTACGTTCCTTCTCATGATACTCCTTAAAAATCCCATAAACAAGGGTTATTTCAGTAAAATTCTCTATCACAAAACAACCGAACTTACTGCGAACAATGCGAACAATGTCTAAATACTCTACAAAACGGGTTTTCATAGTATATGTGATAAAATATTGTTTATATAGATATTGTTTTGCAATACACAGTACATTTCGAGCACCCATCGTATTTAAACAGCCCTCCGTGAAAACCAACCAGATCAAATCATCACATGCTACACAATCGTTGAGACGGATGGCATTTGCAAACAGAGAACGCTAAAGTGAAGAAAAAAACATCAAAACGAATTGTTTATTAAAATATTTAGCTCACCGGGACTTTATCACATGAGAGCAGCCTACTATGTGACAATTATGTTGGCGTCAGCATCTTCCATGACCGATGCGACTTTAACCCTTTCTCATATGAAGACACGTTTTGACGCAATAGCAGCAGATGACTTTTGAAACCATTGTGGCCAAAGGTGAAATTGCTCATAATGAGCAATTTCTCCTCTGGCCACAATGTCTTCAACTTTATTTAACAATTAAGCTATCTTTTATGGAGATTTTTCAGGTTTTTGTCACTTTGTTTTCAAAGTCGTCTGCTCCAGATTTGTTGTGTGTGGGAAAGGATTAATAACATGTACGGTCGAATAGCTTTTTCAGCGCCGAATTCCCTTGAGTAGACTATTCCCTGTTCAATATTGGGCGATTCCATTATTCATGTTATAAGACTTTTAGAATATTTTGATAACTAGATGGCAATCAATGCTTATAACATGTGAGACAGCTCATGACGTGCTGTCTCGCTTGAATCTGTATTGTTTGTTAAACCCTCAATATTGCCATTTGAGTTAACCCTTTACCTCATATAGACGCTTTCTGACGCCTCTGCAGCAGACGGCCTTTTGAAAACATAGTGACAAAAGAAGAAATTGCTCAAATCGAGCAATTTCTTTTTTTGCCAAAATGTTTTCCACTCTTAGTCATAGGTTATCCATTCAATTATAGAGACTTTCCATGTTTTGACAAAATATGTTCAAAGTCATCTGCTGCAGAATTGTCGTATCAGGGAAAGGGTTGAAGGGCGATATTTGATATAGACCCATATCGGCTGACATTTTACCGATTGTTAAGACGCATTATGGTGTCAAAGACTATCTTTACCAGGGAATGTATCCGAAGTTCTAGGGATGCCAGCGATTAATCGGTTACTCGGTTAATCGTATGTTATTCGATTAATCTTTTATTAATTCAAGTAACCGAGTACTCGGAAAATGGATGAAATATATACATAGTTATGTTTCACCTTTTGTTCTTATTGAAGTTTTTAACACATTTTCCGCTGAGTTGGAATTTAAAGATATGCAGTTTCATTCAACATATTATAAATCGAATAACGGTCCTTCTTCGTTTTTCGTTTTTCCTTAAATAAAGATCTACTGAATATTGCCGTAATGCCGCTTACTACATCCTTTGTCTACATGACCGGGAAATGCGAGTTAAAACAACAACAACAAAAATAACAAAACTCAGAGGCAAGTGAATATTGATTGTCTATGAATCTATACGGTTACATCCTTTGTCTACATAACCGGGAAATGCGAGTTAAAACAACAACAACAAAAATACCAAAACCCAGAAGCAAGTGAATATTGATTGTCTATGAATCTATATGGTTAACCGATTAACCGGTTACAACATTATACGAGTAACCGGTTAGTAATATCGGTAACCGTTGACACCCCTTAATTCCGAACAGTGTGAACATGCACCTTTTTTAGAAATGGGTCGATTTTGTCACAGTTTACACAAAGCTCGTGATGAGCTCACTTTTTCGAGTATATCATAGTTAAACTAAAGATCAGATTCGATAAAAATGTGCATATTTGACAATTGTCATGAAAGTGCACACTTACTCTCAAGTTCAATTTTGTCTTTTTATCTTTTAAAGTTCACATTTTCCAACATTCTCTACCGTGACATGTATTTTTGACTTAGAAGGTCAGGAATTTCATCGCCATCATTATTTAACTCAGCAGGTTTCGCCAAATCGATGGATTTGTAAACAGTTTGTATACAGATTAGATTCTACAAAACTTTGGGACTGATCTGAGATCCAAACTGTTTGACACTCAGAATCTTTTTCAGTCAACATTCAGAGAACAAAAACAAATAGCATGCAAAGAGTTAAGCATCATTCTGCGAAAACAAGCCGTTGCAACTAGTGTACTGTCTGATCTATCTCTGTACATTTCGCTAATTAGTCATAGAACCTATTGAGCAGGTATTTTGTAACACGTGTAATAATAATCTAAGTATAGTTACCGTACTGGTAAATGATAGCGCGAGTACTAGTTAAGTCTCCACGAAGCAGACTTCGAGCTTGATTGATATATGCTGAAAGCTTGTTTCGCAATTAATGTAAAATAAATATGTTTAATCTTAAGTTTTCCTTGAATATTACTCATCTAACGATGCTGACACCGATTTGGGTTCGAGAACCAATTGAAGTAATACCATGTGAGAGTTTAAATTATTCTACTAGAATATAACTGTTTGATTCTCGCATGTATTCACGCAAGGCCATAAACAATAAATAAGTGTAGTAGCATGAAACCCCACTTTTGTGATCAACAGAAAGAGAAACGTGTCACGAAAACGTATATTATTATCATAAACAGAGAGACGAGAAAGCGAGACTTATCATGTACATTGCTCACATGGTTATAAGTAGACAAACGGAAATAAATGTATGTGTCACGCAACCTTCGGACAGGAAAACGACCCAATAATTATAAATAGAGACATGTGCCATTATAATTCTGACATGAAATCCTCCAAACAAACAAATTGCCAAGGTACTCACACACAATTCTGATACAGAGGTCAACCGATAAACATAAAAAGAGACATCTGTCATTCATATCTTTGACATAGAAATCAACATATAAACATAAATAGAATCTAGTGTCTAGACATATTTCTTCCAGAAAGACAAACAGATAAACAAAAATAGATACATGTTTTTTTCAAACACACAGTTTTGACAGAGAGACAAACATAGCCACAGAAGAAGAAACATGTGTTATACATATTTCGGACAAGAGACAAACGGTTTTAAGAAATAGAGAGATTGGCCACACATATTTCGGACAGAGACACAAAAAGCAACCCCAAAATAAAGCCATGGCCACCCACATTTCTGACAGAGCGACAAAAAGAAATCGCAAAAAGGGCACATTGGCCACCCAGATTTCTGACAGACACACAAAAAGAAACCCCAAAAAAGAGACATGCTCCACACACAATTCTTGACAGAGAGACCAATAGATAAACTAAAATAGAGACATGTGTCATAACACACAATTTGTACAGAGCGACAAACAAATACACAGAAGAAGAGACATATGTTATACATATTTCGGACAAGAGACAAACGGTTATAAGAAATAGAGAGATTGGCCACACAAATTTCTGACAGAGATACAAAAAGCAACCCCAAAAAAGAGACACGCTCCACACGCAATTCTTTACAGGGGGATTAATAGATAAACTGAAATAGAGACATGTTTCATAAATATGTTTTGCAGATAAACCGAAATCGAGTGAAAACGGAAAAATACAAACTTATGGAAATCGAAAAAAATGACATGTGTCAACAAATTCTCTGACAGGAAGAAAAAAGGCGGTAATACAAAAGAAACAGATGTCACATATTTGTCTGACGGTTAGATAAATACATAGACGTATTGAAGCAGACAGATGACTTGTAATCATATGACAGTCTTATCAATGCATATACATAGCTCAAGTAGATCAGTGAGACATGAGGCACACAGTAGTCCGACAATGATATGAATACGAGTATACATATAAAACAGAAATGTGTCACACACGTATCTGACAATCAAACAAATAAAAAAAAACCATATAAAAAAAGAGACAGGTGTGATATAATTATCTGACAGTTAGATAAGTCAATATTCATATAAAAAACCCAGACATATGTCATGTACACTTATCTGACAATAACAGTAAATGCAAAGACATATAAAAAAAAGAGACAGGTGTCATATAATAATCTGACAGTGAGATAAAGCAAATATTCATATAACACACAGACATATGTCACACACTTATCTGACAATCAAAATAAATGCAAAGACATATTAAACAGAGAAATCTGACATTGAGATAAGTAAATATTCATGTAAAACACAGACATATGTCATATATACATACACCCTTATCTGACAAAAACAAGTGTCATATAATAATCTGACAGTGAGATGAAGTAAATATTCATAAGAAACACAGACATATGCCACACACTTATCTGACAATAAAAATAAAGGCAAAGACATATAAAAAGAGACAGGTGTCACATAATTATCTGGCAGTGAGATAAGTAAATATTTATTAAAAAATAATCATGTATCACACATTTATCTGACACTAAAAAATAAATGCAAAAACATATTAAAATGAGACAGGTGTCATATATTTATCTGACATTGAGATAAGTAAATATTCATATAAAATAGAGAGGTGTTATCTGCCATCAAATAAATGCATAGACATATATACATATTTATAAAAAGACAGGTGTCTGAAAAGTATCTGACAATGAGATAAGTAAATATATATGTACATATATAAACAGACAGGTGTCATACACTTATCCGACAAAATGAAAGTAAAGACTGTTGTTTGTTAGCGTTGTTTACCCTCGCACTCGGCAATATTGCCATTTGGCGAGCACAAAATATGTAAAGACAAGTGTCACATACCTATATATAGGCATGTGTCAAAAGACACGAGTGTCACATCTATATTTGACAGACAGTTGCATAGACCAAATAGTGTATTGTCTTGATGATCATACTCTTTTTCTATTATATTATAAGTAACGATTTTCTGACGCCTCTGCAGCAGACAACTTTTTCAAACATCGTGGAAAAATGAGATATTGGTAATAATTAGTAATTTCTCCTTTTGCAACAATGTTTTCAACTATATTCAGTCTTTTTTTATTTTTGAGAATTTTCATATTTTTCACTAACATTTTTCAAGTGGGAAAGGTTAAAGTTTAAATCAGTAAATATGCGATGCTACATTAAAACCAACCTTACGCGAGTGCAGAAAGATCTGCTGCGCTAAAGGATACAAAAAGAGACTGCTTTACAAACAACTTCTTTAAACTGTCTGTGAATACTTAACGAACAGTGCAGAGCCTGATCAGACTCCTCGGATGATCTATATCTACACTGGATGTAAATGCCTCACGTTTTATATTGGCAAAGCGCCGCTCAAATAAGCTTGCTTGGTCCCATATGAGCCGTCCCGCGAGAAAACCAACATTATCGCCTCTGCGTAATGCATCGACCCGGATCAGCCTGCGCAGTCCGCGCAGACTGATCCGGGCCGATACATTCCGTCTCAGGGCTAGATGGGTATGGAGTAATAATTCCTGAAACAGAAAATCCACAGGAGGCGAAAAGTGTTTATCCGGGTAAGCCTGCGCGGCATGCTTAGGCTGATCTGGGTCGATACTTTACGCAATGTCAACAATGTTGGTTTTCTGGTGAGACGGCTCAAATATATTAGCCACCCGAATTATCTGCAGTCAAAATAATCTAATTAAAAGTTATAGAGAATCTCTATAAATAAAAGTATTATTATTGAATAAAGTTGAAAACATCACTAATTATCATTTTTTCCCTAAAAGCTGTTTGCTGCAGATGCGTCAGAATACGTTTAAATGCGGGAAAGGAGTACATGTCGAGGGCTTGGCGTGAAACGGTTGTAACTTTAATTGGTATTTTTTACCAAGGTTAATCACCTCGCCATAAAGTCTTTATAAGCGTTAAATTATTTACTTGGTAAACAATGGAAATGTAGGTGCCATTGCTCGTTCTGAGCAATGGCACCAAAATTGGCATTGTTTACAAAAGGTTCAAAATTGCCCCTAAACCAGGGATTTCAAAAGAGGTTTTAAGTTACAACCGTTTCACGCCAAGCCCTTGATGTAAGCTTTAATCCAAAATGTGTGTTGATTCCGCCGGTATCAACGAACTATCAACAACTTCAAATCGACCATATCTGTCGATTGTCTTTACTGTCTGTATATATACCAGACATCTTCCATCCGTCATTTTAACAACCCATGCCTACAAGGCATATCTGTCATTAAACTGTTTATGAACATACGCCGATCAGGCATCTTTAACCCTTTCCCTCATACGACAATTCTGCAGCAGACGACTTTGAACAAATGTTGTCAAAGAATAGAAAATCTCTTTAATTGAATGGATAACCTATGACTAAAAGTGGAAAACATTGTTGCAAAAGGAGAAATTGCTCGTTTTGAGCAATTTCTTCTTTTGTTACAATGATTTCAAAAATCCGTCTGCTGCAGAGGCGTCAGGAAGCGTCTATATGAAGGAAAGGGTTAATGCAACATTTTACTACACGTGCCTACAACCAACGTTTCCGTTTATACTTTAATCTATAGAAGTGATAAAAATGCGTCCGGAATCAGCTTAACCGTTCCCCACATGTAGACGCAGTTTAAGGTACATGTATCTGCCGCTGACGAAATAACATTGTGGCAAAAGTAGAACTTGCTCGTAATGAGCTAATTTCTCATACTGTCGCTATGTTTTAAACTCTTGACCAATTATAGATAATATGTTTCATAGAGATTTTCCTCATTGTTGTGAAAATGTTTTCGATGCTGTCTGCTGCAGATTTGTTGTATGGCGTAAATGACACGACCATGTTTCCTTGAAGAAACCACAAGAATTAAATGAAAAGTAAATGCCATCAGCAAATACCGTGCAATTGTCAAAAAATGTTTTCTTTTGTGAAATGTCTGAGACTAAGAGCGCTTAACAACACAGATTAGCTCGGGGGAAATGATCAATATTGTCTTTGAAAGCTTTGTCATCAGAAAGCGCTATTAGGGCCATGCTCATGGAAAACCAACCGTAGCATATGTTCGGATATGAGCATATGGCTGTGCTTCCATGCTGTTTTAAACAAAAACTCAACTCGACCACGGCGGATTCCAGAAGCTGTCAGAATGTTTATCTTAATGATATCTAGGCCAAATTGAAGAGAAAGCTTTTTAACACTCTGGAGGCTGCATTTTTAAACTGAGCATGTTGAAATGTTTGTCTTGATGATATGTAGGCCAAGTTGGAATATTGGTCATGTTTGCTAAAAAACTAGGTCACTAGGCCGAATTGGATGAAAATCGTGTCAACACTGTAGAAGCCATATTTTTTTTAAATTTTGTCAGAAAAAAAACTAGGTCACTAGGCCAAATTGAAAGACAATCTTGTTAATACTCTGGAGGCCGCAATTTGTGCTTCAGCAGCTTGAAACTTTGTCAGAATGTTTGCATTGATGATATCTAATCCATGTTCAAATATGAGGTAAGAAAAATAGGTCAGTAGGCCAAATGAAGGAAAATCGTGATAGCACTCTGGATGTTGCATTTTGAATCTTTGTCAAAATAATTGTCTTGATGATTTTCGCATTGATCAAACACTTTCTCCCAGTCTAGTACATGGATTAAAGAATTATTTCTGCTTGATGGAATGTGATTTAACATTGACATATTTTTCAATATAATAAAGCAGAAATTTAAAAAATATTCTGCCTAAACCTGCTGTCAAATTTGATACTTCATGTCTTAAATGTGTATATTTGTGAGCTCTTGCACTCAGGTGAGCGATATAGTGCCAACAAGGTCTTCCTGTTTTCAAATTGGCAGTTTCATAATATTTACTATTTTTTATATGATCTTTTAACTTCTTAGCAATAAATACATAAACATAAGCTGCAATTATTATTTCCTTTCACATTTCCCCTACTTCCCCAACTTTCCTGCAGCCTCCAGGCCGTCAGCACTTCAGTGCTTTGATTAAAAAAGTAAACGAAAGCATAATCTTGAGACGGAAATTTATCATTTCTTATGCGTTTCACACACCATTTTGAATCTGCTGGTCTGTTGAGTTATAAGAATTAGTTCATGTTCGGTTCTCATTCCTTTCCTGCATGCATACGTATTTTGTCGCAACTACAACCAAATATCTTTGATAACAGTACGATCAAAGGAGAAATATCTCACTTCGAGCAATTGTTCCTTTTGCCACGATTTATTCAACCATATTTACACACATATATACCCTTTAAATGACTTTCAATAATAGTGTCAATAGTCTGCTTCACACATATATACCCTTTAGCTGACTTTCCACAATGGTTTCAATGGTCTGCTACACACATATATACCCTTTAGCAGACTTTCAATAATGGTTTCAATAGTCTGCTACACACATATATACCCTTTAAATGACTTTCAACAATGGTATCAGTAGTCTGCTTCACACATATATACCCTTTAAATGACTTTCAACAATGGTTTCAATAGTCTGCTACACACATATGTACCCTTTAGCCGACTTTCCACAATGGTATCAGTAGTCTGGTTCACACATATATACCCTTTAGCTGACTTTCAATAATGGTTTCAATAGTCTGCTTCACACATATATACCCTTTAGCAGACTTTCAACAATGGTTTCAATAGTCTGCTACACACATATATACTCTTTAGCTGACTTTCAATAATGGTTTCAATAGTCTGCTTCACACATATATACCCTTTAGCAGACTTTCAACAATGGTTTCAATAGTCTGCTACACACATATATACCCTTTAAATGACTTTCCACAATGGTTTCAATAGTCTGCTACACACATATATACCCTTTAGCAGACTTTCCACAATGGTTTCAATAGTCTGCTACACACATATATACCCTTTAGCAGACTTTCAACAATGGTTTCAATAGTCTGCTACACACATATATACCCTTTAAATGACTTTCCACAATGGTTTCAATAGTCTGCTTCACACATATATACCCTTTAGCTGACTTTCCACAATGTTTTCAATAGTCTGCTTCACACATATATACCCTTTAAATGACTTTCCACAATGGTTTCAATAGTCTGCTTCACACATATATACCCTTTAGCAGACTTTCAACAATGGTTTCAATAGTCTGCTACACACATATATACCCTTTAGCTGACTTTCAATAATGGTTTCAATAGTCTGCTACACACATATTTACCCTTTAAATGACTTTCCACAATGGTTTCAATAGTCTGCTTCACACATATATACCCTTTAAATGACTTTCCACAATGGTTTCAATAGTCTGCTACACACATATATACCCTTTAGCAGACTTTCAACAATGGTTTCAATAGTCTGCTACACACATATATACCCTTTAGCTGACTTTCAACAATGGTTTCAATAGTCTGCTTCACACATATATACCCTTTAGCAGACTTTCAACAATGGTTTCAATAGTCTGCTACACACATATATACCCTTTAGCTGACTTTCAATAATGGTTTCAATAGTCTGCTACACACATATATACCCTTTAAATGACTTTCCACAATGGTTTCAATAGTCTGCTTCACACATATATACCCTTTAGCTGACTTTCAACAATGGTTTCAATAGTCTGCTTCACACATATATACCCTTTAGCTGACTTTCAACAATGGTTTCAATAGTCTGCTTCACACATATATACCCTTTAGCAGACTTTCCACAATGGTTTCAATAGTCTGCTACACACATATATACCCTTTAGCAGACTTTCAACAATGGTTTCAATAGTCTGCTACACACATATATACCCTTTAGCAGACTTTCCACAATGGTTTCAATAGTCTGCTACACACATATATACCCTTTAGCTGACTTTCAATAATGGTTTCAATAGTCTGCTTCACACATATATACCCTTTAGCTGACTTTCAATAATGGTTTCAATAGTCTGCTTCACACATATATACCCTTTAGCAGACTTTCAACAATGGTTTCAATAGTCTGCTACACACATATATACCCTTTAAATGACTTTCCACAATGGTTTCAATAGTCTGCTTCACACATATATACCCTTTAAATGACTTTCCACAATGGTTTCAATAGTCTGCTACACACATATATACCCTTTAAATGACTTTCCACAATGGTTTCAATAGTCTGCTACACACATATATACCCTTTAGCTGACTTTCAACAATGGTTTCAATAGTCTGCTTCACACATATATACCCTTTAGCAGACTTTCAACAATGGTTTCAATAGTCTGCTACACACATATATACCCTTTAGCTGACTTTCAATAATGGTTTCAATAGTCTGCTACACACATATATACCCTTTAAATGACTTTCCACAATGGTTTCAATAGTCTGCTTCACACATATATACCCTTTAGCTGACTTTCAACAATGGTTTCAATAGTCTGCTTCACACATATATACCCTTTAGCTGACTTTCAACAATGGTTTCAATAGTCTGCTTCACACATATATACCCTTTAGCTGACTTTCCACAATGGTTTCAATAGTCTGCTACACACATATATACCCTTTAGCAGACTTTCAACAATGGTTTCAATAGTCTGCTACACACATATGTACCCTTTAGCCGACTTTCCACAATGGTATCAGTAGTCTGCTTCACACATATATACCCTTTAGCAGACTTTCAACAATGGTTTCAATAGTCTGCTACACACATATGTACCCTTTAGCCGACTTTCCACAATGGTATCAGTAGTCTGCTTCACACATATATACCCTTTAGCTGACTTTCCACAATGGTTTCAATAGTCTGCTTCACACATATATACCCTTTAGCAGACTTTCAATAATGGTTTCAATAGTCTGCTTCACACATATATACCCTTTAGCTGACTTTCAACAATGGTTTCAATAGTCTGCTTCACACATATATACCCTTTAGCAGACTTTCAACAATGGTTTCAATAGTCTGCTTCACACATATATACCCTTTAGCTGACTTTCAATAATGGTTTCAATAGTCTGCTTCACACATATATACCCTTTAGCCGACTTTCAATAATGGTTTCAATAGTCTGCTTCACACATATATACCCTTTAGCCGACTTTCAACAATGGTTTCAATAGTCTGCTACACACATATATACCCTTTAGCTGACTTTCAATAATGGTTTCAATAGTCTGCTTCACACATATATACCCTTTAGCAGACTTTCAACAATGGTTTCAATAGTCTGCTTCACACATATATACCCTTTAGCTGACTTTCAATAATGGTTTCAATAGTCTGCTTCACACATATATACCCTTTAGCCGACTTTCAATAATGGTTTCAATAGTCTGCTTCACACATATATACCCTTTAGCCGACTTTCAACAATGGTTTCAATAGTCTGCTACACACATATATACCCTTTAGCTGACTTTCCACAATGGTTTCAATAGTCTGCTACACATATATTTACCCTTTAGCTGACTTTCCACAATGGTTTCAATAGTCTGCTTCACACATATATACCCTTTAGCTGACTTTCCACAATGTTTTCAATAGTCTGCTTCACACATATATACCCTTTAAATGACTTTCCACAATGGTTTCAATAGTCTGCTTCACACATATATACCCTTTAGCAGACTTTCAACAATGGTTTCAATAGTCTGCTTCACACATATATACCCTTTAGCTGACTTTCAATAATGGTTTCAATAGTCTGCTTCACACATATATACCCTTTAGCAGACTTTCAACAATGGTTTCAATAGTCTGCTACACACATATATACCCTTTAGCTGACTTTCCACAATGGTTTCAATAGTCTGCTACACATATATTTACCCTTTAGCTGACTTTCCACAATGGTTTCAATAGTCTGCTTCACACATATATACCCTTTAGCTGACTTTCCACAATGTTTTCAATAGTCTGCTTCACACATATATACCCTTTAAATGACTTTCCACAATGGTTTCAATAGTCTGCTTCACACATATATACCCTTTAGCAGACTTTCCACAATGGTTTCAATAGTCTGCTTCACACATATATACCCTTTAGCAGACTTTCAACAATGGTTTCAATAGTCTGCTACACACATATATACCCTTTAGCTGACTTTCAATAATGGTTTCAATAGTCTGCTTCACACATATATACCCTTTAGCAGACTTTCAACAATGGTTTCAATAGTCTGCTTCACACATATATACCCTTTAGCTGACTTTCAATAATGGTTTCAATAGTCTGCTTCACACATATATACCCTTTAGCAGACTTTCAACAATGGTTTCAATAGTCTGCTACACACATATGTACCCTTTAAATGACTTTCCACAATGGTATCAATAGTCTGCTACACACATATGTACCCTTTAGCCGACTTTCCACAATGGTATCAGTAGTCTGGTTCACACATATATACCCTTTAGCTGACTTTCCACAATGGTTTCAATAGTCTGCTACACACATATATACCCTTTAGCTGACTTTCCACAATGGTTTCAATAGTCTGCTTCACACATATATACCCTTTGGCTGACTTTCCACAATGGTTTCAATAGTCTGCTACACACATATATACCCTTTAGCTGACTTTCCACAATGGTATCAATAGTCTGCTACACACATATGTACCCTTTAGCCGACTTTCCACAATGGTATCAGTAGTCTGGTTCACACATATGTACCCTTTAAATGACTTTCCACAATGGTATCAATAGTCTGCTACACACATATGTACCCTTTAGCCGACTTTCCACAATGGTATCAGTAGTCTGGTTCACACATATATACCCTTTAGCTGACTTTCCACAATGGTTTCAATAGTCTGCTACACACATATATACCCTTTAGCTGACTTTCCACAATGGTTTCAATAGTCTGCTTCACACATATATACCCTTTAGCTGACTTTCCACAATGGTTTCAATAGTCTGCTACACACATATATACCCTTTAGCTGACTTTCCACAATGGTATCAATAGTCTGCTACACACATATGTACCCTTTAGCCGACTTTCCACAATGGTATCAGTAGTCTGGTTCACACATATATACCCCTTAGCTGACTTTCAACAATGGTTTCAATAGTCTGCTACACACATATATACCCTTTAGCTGACTTTCAATAATGGTTTCAATAGTCTGCTACACACATATATACCCTTTAGCAGACTTTCAACAATGGTTTCAATAGTCTGCTACACATATATTTACCCTTTAAATGACTTTCAATAATGGTTTCAATAGTCTGCTTCACACATATATACCCTTTAGCTGACTTTCAATAATGGTTTCAATAGTCTGCTTCACACATATATACCCTTTAAATGACTTTCAACAATGGTTTCAATAGTCTGCTTCACACATATATACCCTTTAAATGACTTTCAACAATGGTTTTAATAGTCTGCTTCACACATATATACCCTTTAGCTGACTTTCAACAAAATGGTTTCAATAGTCTGCTTCACACATATATACCCTTTAGCTGACTTTCCACAATGGTTTTAATAGTCTGCTTCACACATATATACCCTTTAGCTGACTTTCAACAAAATGGTTTCAATAGTCTGCTTCACACATATATACCCTTTAGCTGACTTTCAACAATGGTTTCAATAGTCTGCTACACACATATGTACCCTTTAGCCGACTTTCCACAATGGTATCAGTAGTCTGCTTCACACATATATACCCTTTAGCCGACTTTCAACAATGGTTTCAATAGTCTGCTTCACACATATATACCCTTTAGACGAACGACTTTCCACAATGGTTTCAATAGTCTGCTACACACATATATACCCTTTAGCTGACTTTCCACAATGGTTTCAATAGTCTGCTACACACATATATACCCTTTAGCAGACTTTCCACAATGGTATCAGTAGTCTGGTTCACACATATATACCCTTTAGCTGACTTTCCACAATGGTTTCAATAGTCTGCTTCACACATATATACCCTTTAGCCGACTTTCCACAATGGTATCAGTAGTCTGCTTCACACATATATACCCTTTAGCTGACTTTCCACAATGGTTTCAATAGTCTGCTTCACACATATATACCCTTTAGCTGACTTTCAATAATGGTTTCAATAGTCTGCTTCACACATATATACCCTTTAGCTGACTTTCAATAATGGTTTCAATAGTCTGCTACACACATATGTACCCTTTAGCCGACTTTCCACAATGGTATCAGTAGTCTGCTTCACACATATATACCCTTTAGCAGACTTTCAACAATGGTTTCAATAGTCTGCTACACACATATATACCCTTTAGCTGACTTTCAATAATGGTTTCAATAGTCTGCTTCACACATATATACCCTTTAGCTGACTTTCCACAATGGTTTCAATAGTCTGCTACACACATATATACCCTTTAGCAGACTTTCAATAATGGTTTCAATAGTCTGCTTCACACATATATACCCTTTAGCTGACTTTCCACAATGGTTTCAATAGTCTGCTACACACATATATACCCTTTAAATGACTTTCCACAATGGTTTCAATAGTCTGCTTCACACATATATACCCTTTAGCTGACTTTCAACAATGGTTTCAATAGTCTGCTTCACACATATATACCCTTTAGCTGACTTTCAACAATGGTTTCAATAGTCTGCTTCACACATATATACCCTTTAGCTGACTTTCAATAATGGTTTCAATAGTCTGCTACACACATATGTACCCTTTAGCTGACTTTCAATAATGGTTTCAATAGTCTGCTACACACATATGTACCCTTTAGCCGACTTTCCACAATGGTATCAGTAGTCTGCTTCACACATATATACCCTTTAGCAGACTTTCAACAATGGTTTCAATAGTCTGCTACACACATATATACCCTTTAGCTGACTTTCAATAATGGTTTCAATAGTCTGCTTCACACATATATACCCTTTAGCTGACTTTCCACAATGGTTTCAATAGTCTGCTACACACATATATACCCTTTAGCAGACTTTCAATAATGGTTTCAATAGTCTGCTTCACACATATATACCCTTTAGCTGACTTTCCACAATGGTTTCAATAGTCTGCTACACACATATATACCCTTTAAATGACTTTCCACAATGGTTTCAATAGTCTGCTTCACACATATATACCCTTTAGCTGACTTTCAACAATGGTTTCAATAGTCTGCTTCACACATATATACCCTTTAGCTGACTTTCCACAATGGTTTCAATAGTCTGCTTCACACATATATACCCTTTAGCTGACTTTCCACAATGGTTTCAATAGTCTGCTACACACATATATACCCTTTAGCTGACTTTCAACAATGGTTTCAATAGTCTGCTTCACACATATATACCCTTTAGCTGACTTTCAATAATGGTTTCAATAGTCTGCTTCACACATATATACCCTTTAGACGAACGACTTTCCACAATGGTTTCAATAGTCTGCTTCACACATATATACCCTTTAGCTGACTTTCAACAATGGTTTCAATAGTCTGCTACACACATATATACCCTTTAGCTGACTTTCCACAATGGTATCAATAGTCTGCTTCACACATATATACCCTTTAGCTGACTTTCAATAATGGTTTCAATGGTCTGCTACACACATATATACCCTTTAGCTGACTTTCAACAATGGTTTCAATAGTCTGCTTCACACATATATACCCTTTAAATGACTTTCCACAATGGTTTCAATAGTCTGCTACACACATATGTACCCTTTAGCTGACTTTCAATAATGGTTTCAATGGTCTGCTACACACATATATACCCTTTAGCTGACTTTCCACAATGGTTTCAATAGTCTGCTACACACATATATACCCTTTAAATGACTTTCCACAATGGTTTCAATAGTCTGCTACACACATATATACCCTTTAAATGACTTTCAACAATGGTTTCAATAGTCTGCTACACACATATGTACCCTTTAAATGACTTTCCACAATGGTTTCAATAGTCTGCTTCACACATATATACCCTTTAAATGACTTTCCACAATGGTTTCAATAGTCTGCTACACACATATGTACCCTTTAGCAGACTTTCAACAATGGTTTCAATAGTCTGCTACACACATATATACCCTTTAGCTGACTTTCAATAATGGTTTCAATAGTCTGGTTCACACATATATACCCTTTAGCTGACTTTCAATAATGGTTTCAATAGTCTGCTACACACATATATACCCTTTAGCTGACTTTCAACAATGGTATCAGTAGTCTGCTTCACACATATATACCCTTTAGCTGACTTTCAACAATGGTTTCAATAGTCTGCTACACACATATATACCCTTTAGCCGACTTTCAATAATGGTTTCAATAGTCTGCTACACACATATATACCCTTTAGCTGACTTTCCACAATGGTTTCAATAGTCTGCTTCACACATATATACCCTTTAGCTGACTTTCAATAATGGTTTCAATAGTCTGCTACACACATATATACCCTTTAGCTGACTTTCAATAATGGTTTCAATAGTCTGCTTCACACATATATACCCTTTAGCTGACTTTCAACAATGTTTTCAATAGTCTGCTACAAACATATGTACACTTTAGCTGCCTCTACACAATGGTTACAATAGTCTGCTACAATTATATGTACAACTTACATGATTTTCCACAATGGTTTCAATCGTCTGCTACAAATATATGTTATCTTTAGCTGACGTTTAGCAATGCTTTCAATAGTACGACTCACATATGTATATATACATATGAACACAGAAAGTCAGACCGGCAATAAGGGTAATAGCTTAGTGTAAATACCAGTACGGATAAGTGCAATCAGTGGCACGATTGTGCATGTTTTGACAGTTTTTGCGTGTTTTAAAACAGAACAAAATTCCAGGCTCTCTTAGATCGAAATTAGAACTGTGAAGGCGCGAACACGACACGATTACCGCATTACGTGGTTTTTTAAATACCGATAGAAACTGAACAGAACAGGTTTGATTACACGTAAACTATACAGTTTCTTTGTCTCGCATATATACATAATTTGAGCCGTCCCGCGAGCAAACCAGCATTGTGGACTCTGCGTAAAGTATCGAGTCGGATCAGCCTAAGCATGCCAGGCAGGCATATCCAGATAGACACTTTTCGCATCCTGTGGATTTTCTGTTTCAGGAATCATTACTCCATCCCTCTATCCCCCTGAGACGGAATGTGTCGGCCCGGATCAGTCTGCGCGGACTGCGCAGGCTGATCTGGGTTGATACATTACGCAGAGGCCATAACGTTGGTTTTCTCGCGGGACGGCTCATTTATGCATATATCAACATTACGAGTATATTATGTAGTTTTATGCGACATTTAGGATATATAACTAACATAAAGGATGAAGTTATACTTTTAGTAATTTTGAAAATCATAAAACTTATGTACAATAAAGTTATAACATAAAGCATCTATTGCATAACATTGAAACAGGAAATACTATAATGTCTCAATGAAAATCACTTTTTAATTTGATAGATAAACATGGTGGAAAAGGGTAATTTTTCTGTCCGATATACTTTTTTATTCAAACATGCGCATGCATCTCAGAGTCAGTGTACAAGACAAGTTCTTAACTCTTTCAACGTCGAATTGTTTAAAGTAGACTCTTCCATGTTCAAAATCGTGCGTCTCCATTTCTCAAGTTTGGACTATTTTGATAACCAAAAGGCAAACAATGATGATTTCAGGTGAGACAGCTCGTTACGAGCTGACTCGCCTGAATCAGTATTGTTTGCAAAACCCTCAATATTGCCTTTGGCGCTGAAAGGGTTAAATGGGGGAAATAGGTATAACATGTTCCCACATGTAGACATAATTTTACGCATCTATAGCAAACAGCATTCTTAAACATTGTGGCAAATGAAAAAGTGTTGATAATGAGTTCTTCTTTTGCTAGAACGGTTTTTAGCTCTAATCAATAATAATTATTTAACATTACCTGATTTTCCTTGTTTTTTTAAGTCGCATACTTGACGTGTTGTATATGGGAAAGGGTTAACTAACATTTCCATTTCGATATAAATCAGACAACGCTTTACGTGTTTGATTACTCAGTTCTCGTTCCCAAGAATCCAGATATAGGGGCATACATCTGCCTTTTTGTTCAATAAAGTATACACCACGTGACAGTCACCGATATTACATAATTTAGCCGTCAAGCGAGAAAACCGACATTGTGGACCCACCGTAAAGTATCGACCTGGATCAGCCTAAGCTTGCTAAGCAGGCTTACCCGGATCGACACGTTTCGCCTCCTGTGGATTTTCTGTTTCAGGAATCAGTTCTCTATACCTCTGACCCCCTGAGACGGAATGTGTCGGCCCGGATCAGTCTGTACGGACTGCGCAGGCTGCTCTGGGTCAGTACCTTACGCAGAGGCCATAATTATGTTTTTCTTGTGGGACGGCTCATATGAGCTATTGCATGAAAAAAACGTACAAATTGGCACCCGATTAATTTTTGGGTGTCTTATCCCGCTTTCGACAATTTCTCAGTTATATCACGGCATTTTCTTCTGCTAAGCCTGCAATCCTGAGCGTCAAATAGGGCATCCGTTACTACAATGTTTAAAGTCTTTGGTATGCCCCGGCCTGGTATCGAACCCTGACCTCCCTTGGCGGACGCTCTACAACTACACCACCGATGCTGCGGTAAATTGACACCCGAACAGTGTAGGTTCAGATCATAGTGTCCACCTCCTCAGTCTTATCAGAATATACACATAATCTTGTAAACAGACTCGTGTAAGTAATATGTGAGACAGTGTAGATCTTGATAAGGCTGTGCGGATGTACAGACTGATCTGGATCTATACTGTTCACAAAAACAAACTTGTACATGTGAACAGTGTAGATCTTGATCAGGCTGTGCGGATGCACAGACTGATCTGGATCAATACTGTTCACACAAAAAAACCTTGTACACTTTCCCATGCACATGCTCATACGATATCATTTTCAAGATAACCAGATTGATAGCAACACGGAACCTGTAGTCGAGCATAGCACGATAAATGCCAACGCAAATGTTTGTTTGAGTCGTGTTAAACATACAGCATAACTTGTCTTAAGCGACCACCCAGGGGAGAGTCAAAATTAGACTCTTGGATAGAGGTGGCTGCTTAATACAAGTATAGAAGAAAAATATGTTTTGATTAATCTTTTAAAAAGTGGCTGCTTAATACAGGTTGACTTCTAGACAGAGGTGACCATGTGTTGTTATCAGTCATGAAAAGGACCAACTATGTGTTAGGATATATATCAATAACATTTCTCGAGAGCGGTAAAACAGGGTTTCGAATCCTGGTAGGGTCATACAAAAGACATAACTTTGGCAGAAGTAGCCTTTTTTATAATGAACATTGAGTCGTATTTAAATATATGAAAACAGTGCGGCAAAAATGGAGTAAATTTCCATCTCCGTAACGAGATTACAATAAAGGGCACGTGACAATTAAAAACCTTTGGGGCTACACTTCTAGAAGCTTTAATCCGGGTCTGTACACAACATGTAATCGGGTACATGTACTGTAGGGAAGAATCTGGTGAGAATATGTAAACGCAGATTCAACAGACTCTACATTGGGAAAAACCCCGACTACGTTTCGCATGAGCTAATGGGTTTTCACGCTACACGGATGAGACAATGTGTATTAAACATAGGGCTGGTTAATAATCACGGTAATATAAGCCGTCCCGCGAGAAAAACCAACATTATGGCATCTGCGTAATGTAACGACCCAGATCAGCCTGCGCAGTCCGCGCATACTGATCCGGGCCGACATATTCCGTCGCAGGGGGATAGAGGTATAAAGTAATGATAACTGATACAGATAATCCGCAGGAGGCGAAAAGTGTATATATCCGGGTAAGCCTGCGCGGCATGCTTAGGCATATCCGGGACGATATTTTACGCAGAGGCCACAATGTAGGTTTTCTCGCGGGACGGCTCATATACAGACCCGTGGTTGAATGGTAAGCATTGGTGTTTGACACGGGGAGTCTTGCGTTCGATCTCGGCTTGCCGCGGTAACAGGTTTATCTATGGCAAAGATCTGCAGATGTAAGACCCCTGAAATCAAGAGTCATTTCATAGCCTATTGTAAGGGTAGACACATATAGTCCATGGATATAAGTACTGTCGACACGATTCTTTTGAAATAATGTTGAAAAAATACGTGAAACCCAATAAGTATTCAGTAACCGTGATACAACTGAAATACTGAAAGCAACATAAACCCAAATGAAATAAATGTTCAACCAATAACATGTTATATCATAATTGAACACTTCTAAAATCTAGGTAAGTGGTCATGATTGAGCCGTGGACTCTGCGTAAAGTATCGATCCGGATCAGCCTAAGCATGCCCCGCAGGCTAACCTTGACAGAAACCTTTCGCCTCCTGTGGATTTTCTGTTTTCAGGAATCATTACTTTATACCTCTATAACCCTGAGACGTTGTGTTGGCCCGGATCAGTCTGCGCGGACGATACTTTACGGAAAGACCACAATGTTGGTTTTCTCACGGGACGGCTTAATTATCAAGGAGATGGCAATAAATAAGAAATAATAATAAAAAAAAGACAGATTTGAACTGCGCCAGGTGGAAAGGGTCTAAATAAGTTCTTGCTCATACAGTATATGCTTCAGTACCCGAATTGTCTTAATTTAGGCAGTCTCGCGGGTGGGGCGGGGTGGGGGGGGGGGGGGGATTGGGTGAAATGTATTCAAGATTCGTCTGCTATAGATGCGTAAAAATACGTCTACAAGTGTGACAGGGATAGTTTACCTAATAGAACTCATAATAATTTTGAAAGAGGGAATGGGATAAAAGGAAAATTGTTAAAATCGAAACCTTTCTTCTTCTCTTACAATGTTTTCCAATAAGTTGTCCGTATTAAAGAAATGGCTATAGCATGTTTGTGCAATCAATATGAAAGCAAATAGAGTTTAAGATCAATTATCACTTGTTTTAACCCTTTCCCTTATATGACAATTCTGAAGCAGACAACTTTGAACATATTATGTCAAAAAAAGAAAAAAATCTCCATAATTGAATGGATAACCTATGAATAAAAGTGGAAAACATTGTGACAAAAGGAGAAATTGCTTGTTTTGAGCAATTTCGTCTTTTGTCACTATGTTTTCGAAAAGCCGTCTGCTGTAGAGGCGTCAGAAAGCGTCTATATGAGGAAAAGAGTTAAATCATGCCATCAATGTAGTATCAAAGTCCAATTTAAATTCCAATAATACAAGAAAAGAGGAGGCAAACAACGCAAGTCAATGAGTCTGTTTCAAATACTTGTGCGAACAATTTAATTGCATCAGCTGAATTTGAACATTCTATCTAGACCTCGTACATTGGTCATGGTCATGATTAGGCTCTTAAAATTAATAGTTGTTTGTTTTCGGTGGGTCAAGTGTTTCGAACTGGCCACCAAATCGATGAAATTGAAAGCTTCCCGCGTGTTAAATTTTTAATGGTTTTGCTGGGGACTCAAGATCCGTTGATTGTCACACCGTTTTGTTAATTTACAAATGAGCAGAATGCTGGAACTTGAATCAAGTTCTGTTTAGTTAAAAATTAGCAGAATGGTGGAACGATAATCTAGTTCTGCTGATAATTAAATTAGTGGAACAACAAATCTCGTTCTGCTGAGCTACAAATTAGTATAATAGTGGAAAGATAATCTAGTTAAGTTGATTTTCAAATCAGATTAATGGTAGAACGATAATCCCGTTCTGCTGAGCTACAAATTAGCAGTATGGCTAAACGAGACTATTGTTATGCTGAGTTATAAACTAACAGTTTAGCTGAAAGATAGTTTCGTTATGCTGAGTTACAAACTGACAGTTTCGTTATGCTGAGTTACAAACTGACAGTTTAGCTGAACGACAGTTTCGTTATGCTGAGTTACAAACTGACAGTTTAGCTGAACGACAGTTTCGTTATGCTGAGTTACAAACTGACAGTTTCGATATAATCAGCCAGCTAGTAGAATTGCGGAATGGTATTTTCAATCTGCTGAGCAGCGATACATGGCAGAATGTTAGAATAAATATCGTTCTGCTTAGTTACGATACACGGCAGAATGTTAGGAATATCGTCTTGCTTAGTAACGATACATTGCAGAATGTCAGAATAAATATCGTTCTGCTTAGTTACGATACATGGCAGAATGTAAGAATAAATATCGTTTTGCTTAGTAAAGATACATGGCAGAATGTCAGAATACATATCGTCTTGCTTAGTAACGATACATGGCAGAATGTCGGCATAAATCTCGTTCTGCTTAATAACGATACATGGCAGAATGTTAGAATAAATATCGTTCTGCTTAGTTACGATACATGACAGAATGTTAGAATAAATCTCGTTCTGCTTAGTAACGATACATGGCAGAATGTCAGAATAAATCTCGTTCTGCTTAGTAACGATACATGGCAGAATGTTAGAATAAATCTCGTTCTGCTTAGTAACGATACATGGCAGAATGTCAGAATAAATCTCGTTCTGCTTAGTAACGATACATGGCAGAATGTCAGATTACATATCGTTCTGCTTAGTAACGATACATGGCAGAATGTCAGAATAAATCTAGTTTTGCTTAGTAACGATACATGGCAGAATATATATCGTTCTGCTTAGTAACGATACATGGCAGAACGTCAGAATAAATCTCGTTCTGCTTAGTAACGATACATGGCAGAATGTCAGATTACATATCGTTCTGCTTAGTAACGATACATGGCAGAATGTCAGAATAAATCTAGTTTTGCTTAGTAACGATACATGGCAGAATGTTAGATTACATATCGTTCTGCTTAGTAACGATACATGGCAGAATGTCAGAATAAATCTAGTTTTGCTTAGTAACGATACATGGCAGAATGTCAGATTACATATCGTTCTGCTTAGTAACGATACATGGCAGAATGTCAGAATAAATCTAGTTTTGCTTAGTAACGATACATGGCAGAATGTCAGAATAAATCTCGTTCTGCTTAATAACGATACATGGCAGAATGTTAGAATAATTCTCGTCTTGCTTAGTAACGATACATGGCAGAATGTCAGAATACATCACGTTTTGCTTAGTAACGATACATAGCAGAATGTTAGAATACATTTCGTTCTGCTTAGTAACGATACATGGCAGAATGTTAGAATAAATCTCGTCTTGCTTAGTAACGATACATTGCAGAACGTCAGAATAAATCTCGTTCTGCTTAGTAACGATACATGGCAGAATGTCAGATTACATATCGTTCTGCTTAGTAACGATACATGGCAGAATGTCAGAATAAATCTAGTTTTGCTTCGTAACGATACATGGCAGAATGTTAGATTACATATCGTTCTGCTTAGTAACGATACATGGCAGAATGTCAGAATAAATCTAGTTTTGCTTATTAACGATACATGGCAGAATGTCAGATTACATATCGTTCTGCTTAGTAACGATACATGGCAGAATGTCAGAATAAATCTAGTTTTGCTTAGTAACGATACATGGCAGAATGTCAGAATAAATCTCGTTCTGCTTAATAACGATACATGGCAGAATGTTATAATAATTCTCGTCTTGCTTAGTAACGATACATGGCAGAATGTCAGAATACATCACGTTTTGCTTAGTAACGATACATAGCAGAATGTTAGAATACATTTCGTTCTGCTTAGTAACGATACATGGCAGAATGTTAGAATAAATCTCGTCTTGCTTAGTAACGATACATGGCAGAATGTCAGAATACATCACGTTTTGCTTAGTAACGATACATAGCATAATGTTAGAATACATTTCGTTCTGCTTAGTAACGATACATGGCAGAATGTTAGAATAAATTTTGTCTTGCTTAGTAACGATACATGGCAGAATGTTAGAATAAATCTCGTTCTGCTTAGTTACGATACATGGCAGAATGTCAGAATAAATCTCGTTCTGCTTAGTAACGATTCGTGGCAGAATGTTAGAATAAATCTCGTTCTGCTTAGTAACGATACATGGCAGAATCTCGTTCGTTTTGCTGAGAAATGAACAGGTAGATGACATAGTCTAACAAGTAGAACGCTCTACTGACTAGCAAACGTGCATATTTGCAAAACGGACCATAATTCTGCTTAAGTGCCTTGCAGAATATCAACTGGACCATATCGTTCTACTGTTTGGTAAAGTGACACATTGGCAGAACGAGAGTATCTTGTTATTGGTAGCAAAACGGTAGAATGGTAGATATTCTCCCGAGTAGTCTACAAGCAGAATGGAAGACTGATATTTGACTTCTTCGTAATAAGGTAAGTTCTTATACTGGCAGAACGAGAACTTTATTATTTGAATCACTGAACTGGGACAATCTCTTTCTTCTTACTATTAAGTACAGCATAACAAAAGCTGTGGCTATTTGTGCCATATCTAAAGTAGTGTCAACGCTTTTAAACTATGCTCAATAAAACACAAGAAAGTTTGGTGGTGATGACAGTAATTAAGAACAGCATAACAAAAGCTGTGGCTATGTGTGCCATATCTAAAGTAGTGTCAACGCTTTTAAACTATGCGCAATAAAACACAAGAAAGTTTACCTATGGAGGTGATGACAGTAATTAAGAACAGCATAACAAAAGCTGTGGCTACTTGTGCCGTATCTAAAGAAGTGCCATCGCTTTTAAACTATGCGCAATAAAACATAAGAAAGTTTACCTATGGTGGTGATGACAGTAATTGAGTACAGCAGGGAACCAGCAAATGACCATTGTTGCGTATCTGTCTGATCTATATCGGAACCATCCCAGCCATTCTTTTTGGCGTCAAGAACGTCTTTTTGGAACAATATCAAAATTTCTTCTGCAGCTAAAGTATAGTTTGGCTCAAAAAACACATTTAACCTAAGGGTTAGGTTCCATAATTGTTTTGCGTACGTGGAACGTATGGAATTAACATGATGTCTTTTTAAAATCTCGTTTGGGGCTTCTAGACTTTTAAAAACAAATCCGCCTAGAATCGAATACGCCACAACGGCTGAGCAAAGTCCTAGATTGGAAAATAAAAACGTTGAGAACTTTTTAAAACATTTTAAACAACGTGTGCCGCATTTCTTCTCCTTTTGAACGGTCGTCTGTTGCGACAAGATTTTACCGTCCTCGATGTCGTCTGCTTGGAAACTGGTAGTGTCAATATCAAGTTCGTCACCGTTAGGTGGCGTGGTAGACTCCCCGTGCGTTGCTAGACGCTCACCATTCAATCGACCCTGATCCGACATTTTGGTGGATTTCTTTGGCTTGCGACAGCATCCGCAACAACCACTTTTAGAAGGCGTTTCTTCACTTTCGTCGTCTTCAATGTTCACAGTCATTCCTCCTGATTTCGATTATATCTACTATACAATCGGGATGTATTCTCTCTAATGATGTAAGTTGATCTAGATTACCGTTTTCCAGAGTTTCTACACTGATATGTAAGATAACTGGTCTGTAATAACGTCTACATCTCCCCAGAAACAGACAATAATGTGTAGTGATATAGTATTTATAAGTAAACGATATTTAATAAAACATCTGGAAAGTTTAAGATAAACAGACACGCATTGTGGTTTTTGTTTAGGGCGAACCGCTAATACAGGTAGTTCAATTAATGCACAGAAATCAGTTCCCGATAAACAACGTGGGCTCTCAGTTTCATTTGTAAATGTCCGTTCAAGTAGCTAAATGCGTCAATTTGCGAAACACATGCCTTTCAAGTATAACATATTCTAGTAGGCATATCATCACTTTCGATTTTTTTTTATTTTACATTGAACAACCTCTTTGATGATAGGGCTTATCAAATAATATGAATTGTTTATGGAATACCGATTTCGCCAGTTTGAAAATTTACAACTCCGTCCAATGTTTATGCTAATGATATCATAGGATATTCTGGTCCAATGTTTATGCTAATGATATCCTAGGATATTCTGTTTTTAACAGGAATCTGGCTTCTCGTTTTGTTTAACTTAACACCTCTTCATGTGAATATTCTTCCAAATAATCGAGTGATTAATGGGTGATTTACCTCGAGAATGAAGGTTTATACAAATCCAAATATAACACGGTCCGACGTTTCCTAGTTAACATATGCTTCGTATTAACTTTCTCGTAGAATTTATTTATGTCTCAAAATGTTGTTTATTTAAAATTTGCAACGTTTGTTTCTATTTTTATGATGAAATATTTTTCATCATTTAATTTCCTCTTCTGCGACAATTAAAAAAAACGTTATATTTTTAACTTATTAATTTAATTGTTAATTTAGTGTTTATACATAAGCGTTCATTCTGATATATATATATATATATATATATATATATATAATCAGCGTTTAGTACATGCACCGTGTTTCCTACTAAAATCCTTTTAATTCAAAACACCATCCCACATTCAACGTTTTATAAATAAATCACACTATTTGTTTAAATCCCTCCTCACACATATTGTTTCCGCTTCTTTAATCCTTAGATTTAATAATCCATTTTATTCATTGTCGCCATTTAATTAAAACTTATCAAAATATAATAACTAGCACGTAAATATAACGGTTTAACAATCCTTTCATAAACTAGCAGTGTTTCATCCTAAAATTCCAATAAACTACATACACACCGGTAACTCCGCTTTAATTAAGTATTTCAGTGACAGTTGGACTTTCTCGGTGTGCTTCGTAAACCGGTAAGCTGCGCTCCGGAGGTTTTCCCGTAGTATAATAGGAGCGTGAAACGATTTTCTCCCCAGTTTTATATATCCGTACTCTATAGACGAGATATCGGATAGGCAACGATAACAGTTCACCCGTCAATAGTCGGAACGTCAAACGATGAATCCGCGCTAATTGGTATCCTTTATAATGTGTGAATTGACGGTAATTAAACTGTTAATACTGTCATTAGAATTCATTCATGTACTGTCTTCGTGTACCGGGAACTGCCTGAAAGTAAATAGAAGACGAAAACGTGTTACCTGATACTTGGAGTGTTTGTCAAATACTAATACACCTGAAATGTCTAAATTGGTAACATGTTTAAAAGGATATACGATACAAATCTGAATAAAAAGCAGCAATCAATTTTAGACAAAACTTAAGGGGTAAGAAATATATTTCATGTGAAATTCTTTCTTTTTTGCGATTTTTTTTTTCAAAATTGGAGATTTGAAATTGTAAATGTTTATCAAAAGCAAGAACGATTTTGAGACAAAACAGAAAATGTGAACTTGTTTGAATATAATTTTTCTTCTTTTGCCTTCTTATTGGTTTCTAAATGTCGCAGCTGCTAGTTGCTCAACCCTTTCCCTCATATAGACGCTTTCTGACGCCTCTGCAGCAGACGGCTTTTTGAAAACATAGTGACAAACAATGAATTGCACAAAACGTGCAATTTCTCCTTTTGCCACAATGTTTTCCACTTTTAGTCATAGGTTATCCATTCAATTATAGAGATTTTCTACTTTTTTACAAAATATGTTCAAAGTCGTCTGCTGCAGAATTGTCGTATGAGGGAAAGGGTTAAAGATGTGATCTATAAAATAAGTAGTGACAAGAAATCCACCAAATGGTCGTTCACTGTTGGTGGACTATGAATGACGCTAGTCAATATGAGTTCTGTCATTTATTGGGAAGAATGAATGACCGAGCTATGATTCGACCGCCTGATCCCTAGCACTCGTCGTGATGAGCTCGACATTTCTCAGTGCCAAAAAAGGGAAACAATTACTGCCCAACCTGTGTTTAAAGACCACTCTTGGGAAGAGAGCAATCATATCTTTGATCACAGGTTGTCTTTAACTCTTTCAGCGCCAAATGCAATATTGAGGTTTTTGCAAACAATACTGATTCAGGTGAGTCAGCTCGTAACGAGCTGTCTCACCTGAAATCTGAATTGATTGCCTTTTAGTTTTCAAAAAAAGTCCAAACTTTTATTACACGATAAATGGAGACGCCCGAGTTTGAACATTGAAGAGTCTACTTTAAACAATTTGGCGCTGAAAGAGTTAATTACAGGGTCATTTGTGCAGAACATGAGGAGTAATTGGGAAATTAAAAGTGTGATTACTATAGACGGGAACTTGCTTAAGAAAGGTGGTCTGTAGCACCCACCGGTTTGACTGTCCTACATATTTCATATCTAAAACTTTAGTATGATTTGATTCTGAATCGAAGCCTTGCCTCTTTCCTCGATTAGTTTTGATTGCTTGCATAGTGTTTTAGACCGCTTTTAACTAGTCAGTCGTCATGCTTACCCCCATAATCCTGAGCGCCAAGGAGAGAAAGAAATTACAACCAGTTTTAAAAAGTAATTTTATGACCCGGCCGGGGAGCGAACAGGCGACCTCCCGCACTGGAGGCGGACGCTCTACTACGATAGCAGAGAGGCAGTCTCTTTTCTATGGGAGCCCTGGAGGGACTTCTTACTTCAATACTTCTGACTTCCATACTTCTAACTTTATTACTTCTAACTTCCGAACTTCTAATTTCATTACTTTTAACTTCATCACTTCTAACTTTTAACTTCATTACTTATAACTACATTAACTTCTAACATCTAACTTCCAAACTTCTAACTTCATTACTTTTAACTTCATCACTTTTAACTCAAAACTTCATTACTTCTAATTACATTCACTTCTAACTTCATTACTTCTAACTTCCAACTTCCTTACTTCTAACTTCATTACTTTTAACTTCTTTATTTATAATTTCATTACATTCAACTTCCAATGTCCAAATTTATCTTACTTCAATACTTCTGACTTCAACATTTCTAACTTCATCACTTTTAACTTAAAACATCCTTACTTCTAACTTTCATACTTCTAACTTCCTTACTTCTAACTTCATTACATTTAACTTCCAAGGTCGAACTCGTATTGTTTTCATTCGTAATGAAATTAGAAGTTAGAAGTAATGAAGTTAGAAGTAAGGAAGTTGGAAGTTAGAAGTAATGAAATTAGAAGTTAGAAATGAATGGAGTTAGAAGTAATGAAGTTACAAGTTAGAAGTGATGAAGTTAGAAGTAATGAAGTTAGAAGTTAGAAGTTTATGTAGTTAGAAGTAATGAAGTTAGAAATGATGAAGTTAGAAGTAATGAAGTAAGAAGTCCCTTCAGGGCTTCCATACATTTCTCAGGAAAGGCTTTCACTCCCTTTCCCACATACAAGAAATAATCCACAGTAGACGACTTTGTAAACATCTTGGCAAAATCATGGAAACTCTCTGTAAATGAAGGTATACTTATTGAATTGAGTTGAAAACATTGATGAGCAAATTATGAGCAATTTCTCCCTTTTCCACAATGTTTTTAAAAGTTGTCTGCTGCAGGTACGTCAAAAGGCGTCTACTTGTGGGAAAGGGTTAATCCAGAAACAATTTTTAAAATACCGGAGACTCTGAAATTAAAGCAAACTGCATCATTATGAACGCTTTTTCAACGGATTTTCTTACAGAACTGTGTATTTGTTATCACGTCACTTTGATGATTTTTAAAATTGCATGTTATATTATTTATTTTATTAATTTGAGACAATGGATTGTTGAATTCAATGGTGTTTAATTCCGTTTACAACAGTATTTCGGTTATATCACGGCGTTTCCTGTGTAGTTGACCAGTATTATTGGTGTTGTTTTTCCTGACACAATTCTTCCTCCGCAACCTATGAGGGATGCAATGACTACAATGTTTACAGTATTTTGTGTGACCCGACCGGGGATCGAACTCACGTATCCTGTTCGAATAGCAGACAGTGGGAGAAAAGGGAAGAATGTGCCATTGAATCAATCAGGTAAAGCACGTTATAAGCTGTTTTAACCCTTTCCCACATATTTATAGACGCTTTCTGACTTATCTGTAGGCGACGACTTTTGAAACTATATGACAAAAGAGGAAATTGTTCAAAATGAGAAAATTTCCCCTTTTTAACAAAGTTTTCAACGTGTTTCAGTTATTGTACCTTAATTTATATAAACATTTCCAAGTTTTTGCGAAGATCGTTTTAACCCTTTCCCGCATACAATAAATCTGCAGCAAAAGACTTTGAAAACAATCATGCAAAAACATGCAAACTTTATAATAATGAGAGTATACTTACTGAACAAAGGTTGAAACAATCTGGCAAAAGATGAAATTGCTCATTTCTACTTTAGTCACAATGTTTTCAAAAGTCGTCTGCAATAGAGGCGTCAGATAGCGTCTATACGTGGAATCGGTTTACATGGAGCAATCCAACTTTGGTGCGTCGTGGCATTTCCAAAGAGAAGTCTGTAAGTTTCTTTACTTTTTGACGGTGACACACTTTGGTTGATGTCACGTGCAAACTAGGTTGTATGGCAATATTGAAATTGTTTGCAAACAATACTCGTAACGAGATGTTTCACTGCTTCCGTTTTCGTTTTCAAAACTCTGCCAGAATAGAATATCCCGATTTTGAAAATTAAAGAGTCTACTTTAAGAAATTCGTCACTGAAAGAGATAGTTTGAAGTTTCCAACTTTGGTTGGCGTTATTAAAACTAAGGTAATTAATTTGCAAATTGGGTTTGATGCAACAAGTACATGGTCGTATATTTGCAAACTAGGTTAACTCTTTCTGTGTCAATGGTAATATTGAAGTTTTCTGCAAACAATACTCGTAACGAGTTATTTCACCTGAAATCAGTTCTGTTTGCGTTATGATTATCAAATTATTCCCCAAATGGAGTCTCCCGATTTTGAAGTCTACTTTAGGAAATTCGGCGCAGACAGACATTCCATGAAAGTTTCCAACTTTGGTTGGCGTTATTAAAACTAAGGTAATTAATTTGCAAATTGGGCTTGATGCTACAAATACATTGTCGTAAATTTGCAAAACTTTGTTGATGTAGTAAAAGTAATAGTCATACATTTGGTAAATGTCGTCAAAGCTCCAGTCATAAATTCGCAAACTTTGGTTGATGTTATTAACGATACGGTCATACATTGGCAAACTTTGGTTGATTTTATTAAAGATACGGTCATAAATTGGCAAATTCTGGTTGATTTTATTAAAGATACGGTCATACATTCGCAAACTTAATGAACTAACGACCGCAAACTGGCAAACTAAACTTTTAGTACGTCAATAGGTAATAATTATTAAACTCTGAAGGAATTTAGATTGTTCATGTCCAGCTAGACAAATATAAATCATCGTACGAAGTACAAACCTATATAAAACATACGACAAAAACACTGCCATTACACTGATCGCGGCCTTATGCAAAATGCTTGTAAGTACACTAAATCACAATATATAATTACATTCGTTTAGCAATACGACTTTGATATCTATGAAAAACTGTACGTCATCATTTTGAACGGGATAGTCGCGCTGGTTACCAGTACGTTCTCCCCGCCATACGATACATCGCAGACGATTTCCCGGCTCGTATAACAACCCTTGTTTTATTTATGTGTCAGATAAAATAATAGATAATCGGACGGTTTTAGTTTACCGCTATTGATGCCCACTTTTATCCCGGCCTCGACGCCGCAAAATATACCAAACGTGTTTGTGTTTTTTATCCCGGCCCCGAAGCCGCAAAATATACCAAACGTGTTTTGTGTTTCTTATCCCGGCCTCGAAGCCGCAAAATATACCAAACGTGTTTGTGTTTCTGGACACCAACGTACAGTATGTGTTCTACCGATTACCTGATACGATTTTAACGCCTTTTGATGCCTCTGCAGCATATGATTTTTGAAAACATTGCGACAAAAGGAGAAATTGCTCATGATGAGCAATTTCGCCTTTTGCCACAATGTTTTCAACTTTATTCAATAATTGTTATTTCATTTATAGAGAGTTTTCATATTATTTACTAAATGTCTTCAAAGTCGTCTGCTGGAGAGATGCTGTACGTGGGAAATCGTTAAAAGAATCGTCTGTTTTAAAAAATTATCCAATAGAAAAATGGCTTATAGACTCAACCTCTAAAGGTGGAATATTCATTTTGATAAGGAGTTGAAAACATTGTGAGAAAAGAAGAAAATGCCCTTTTTCAATTAATTCTCCTTTTCCCAACTTGGTTTTACGCGTTGAATGACGTTTGTAACAGATTAAGGGTTAAATCAGTACGTGACACATTCTCATTTGAACAGACTCTTCAATAATTGCCAACATTCTGTCCTTATTGTGTGGCTGTTAGGCAAACATTAAAGATACATATCTAGTGTAACGGCCATGCAGTTTTGAAAAGACTTGAACGCTGGAAGTAATGGCTGCCCTCCTTGGTAGTCATGGTTACAGGGTTAGTATTACGACTGACTGGCTGGTGTTAGGATAAATGGACCAATAGTACTGGTATTTTTCACAGGAAATGCTGTGATATAACTGAACAATTGTTGAAATCCGCGTAAAACACCGAAAATAACTAGTGCAGTTTGGACTGTGTCAGAAGTGATATCAGAGTTCTGAAGTTGAGACACAATTTTATATGACACGTCACTCGTAGCACATTTACCTATTTTGATGATATTGAAGCGGGGAGGACTGACGTATGTATTATTTACCTACAGTTACGGTCCATACATGGTGACGTCTGTCGATATTACAGCGAGGAGGACTGACGTATGTAATATTTACCTACAGTTACGGTCAATACATGGTGACGTCTGTCGATATTACAGCGGGGAGGACTGACGTATGTATTATTTACCTACAGTTACGGTCAATACATGGTGACGTCTGTCGATATTACAGCGGGGAGGACTGACGTATGTATTATTTACCTACAGTTACGGTCAATACACGCTGACGTCTGTCGATATTACAGCGGGGAGGACTGACGTATGTATTATTTACCTACAGTTACGGTCAATACATGGTGACGCCGGTCGATAGGACGATATTACAGCGGGGAGGACTGACGTATGTAATATTTACCTACAGTTACGTTCAATACATGGTGACGCCTGTCGATTTGACGATATTGAAGCGGGGAGGACTGACGTAAGTATTATTTACCTACAGTTACGGTCAATACATGGTGACGTCTGTCGATATTACAGCGAGGAGGACTGACGTATGTATTATTTACCTACAGTTACGGTCAAAACATGGTGACGTCTGTCGATATTACAGCGGGGAGGACTGACGCATGTAATATTTACCTACAGTTACGGTCAATACATGGTGACGTCTGTCGATATGACGATATTAAAGCGGGGAAGACGGACGTATGCACTATTTACCTACAGTTACGGTCAATACATGGTGACGTCTGTCGATATGACGATATTAAAGCGGGGAGGACGGACGTATGCACTATTTACCTACAGTTACGGTCAATACATGGTGACGTCTGTCGATATTACAGCGGGGAGGACTGACGCATGTAATATTTACCTACAGTTATGGTCAATACATGGTGACGTCTGTCGATATTACAGCGAGGAGGACTGACGTATGTAATATTTACCTACAGTTACGGTCAATACATGGTGACGTCTGTCGATATTACAGCGAGGAGGACTGACGTATGTAATATTTACCTACAGTTACGGTCAATACATGTTGACGTCTGTCGATATTACAGCGGGGAGGACTGACGCATGTAATATTTACCTACAGTTACGGTCAATACATGGTGACGCCTGTCGATATGACGATATTAAAGCGGGGAGGACGGACGTATGTAATATTTACCTACAGTTACGGTCAATACATGGTGACGCCTGTCGATATGACGATATTACAGCGGGGAGGACGGACGTATGCACTATTTACCTACAGTTACGGTCAATACATGGTGACGTCTGTCGATATAAGAGCGGGGAGGACTGACGCATGTATCTTTTACCTACAGTTACGTTCAATACATGGTGACGCCTGTCGATTTGACGATATTGATGCGGGGAGGACTGACGTATGTATTATTTACCTACAGTTACGGTCAATACATGGTGACGCCTGTCGATATGACGATATTAAAGCGGGGAGGACGGACGTATGCACTATTTACCTACATTTACGGTCAATACATGGTGACGTCTGTCGATATTACAGCGGGGAGGACTGACGCATGTAATATTTACCTACAGTGACGGTCAATACATGGTGACGTCTGTCGATATGACGATATTAAAGCGGGGAGGACGGACGTATGCACTATTTACCTACAGTTACGGTCAATACATGGTGACGTCTGTCGATTTGACGATATTGAAGCGGGGAGGACTGACGTATGCACTATTTACCTACAGTTACGGTCAATACATGGTGACGTCTGTTAATTTGACGATATAGAAGCGGAGTGGACTGACGTATGTATTATTTACCTACAGTTACGGTCAATAAATGGTGACGTCTGTCGATATTGAAGCATGTACTTTTTACCTACAGTTACGGTCAATACATGGTGACGCCTGTTGAGTTGACGATATTGAAGCGGAGAGGACGGACGTATGTATATTATTTACCTACAGTTACGGTCAATACATGGTGACGCCTGTCGAGTTGACGATATTGAAGCGGGGAGGACTGACGTATGTATATTATTTACCTACAGTTACGGTCAATACATGGTGACGTCTGTCGATATTACAGCATGTAATATTTACCTACAGTTACGGTCAATACATGGTGTGACGTCCGTCGATTTGACGATATTGAAGCGGGGAGGACTTTGATATTGAAGTATGTATTATTTGCCTACAGTTACGGTCAATACATGGTGTGACGTCCGTCGATTTGACGATATTGAAGCGGGGAGGACTTTGATATTGAAGCATGTATTATTTACCTTCAGTTACGTTCAATACATGGTGACGTCCGTCGATTTGGGGTCTTGTTGCATCTCAATAAGGGGATAACATAACGGGATATGGTAGCGACACCTTTGAGGGTACAATTGTTGTTCTTTGGCTTTCGGGGTATCTGAGTGTATACTATATGTGCGCGTACAGTAAAAACTTTGGTGAAGCTGTGTATATCAAGAGGCTCACGTGATTCTTTCACTGTACAATGATAAACCAGACTTTAAATATCAATGCATCTGCGTACAGTGGAGACTCTGGTAGACATGTCCATCTGCACAGTGACATACACGTCTTCCCTTTTCGAATACAAGACTTTCAGGGGCGTAGCTAGGGTCTACAGAGTGTGTACTCAAATTTTTTAGGAGGGTCCGGGGGCATACTCCTCCGAGAATATTTTCCCCTCTATATCGTCTGTGGTGATTTCTGGGAGCTTTTTAGTAGCCAAATATGACTGATCTTGATGGTGAAATAAACGTATTTTCTAGGAAGTTTTGAGATACTAAAATGTGTTGCGTTTGTCATTTTGCGTCAAATCTATCAATTCAGATCGTTTTTTTTTTTTATAGTTACGCCTACCCCATGTCAATTATCTTGATTTCTCTTCGTCCTTACTAAGTACATTAATTTAAGGTAATGACTTTTAAAACATCCCTTTTACACTCTATATACATGTGTGAGTTTTACAAATTAAAAACAAAAGACAAAGGCCAGTATATTAATTGAATGTATGTACATTTTTATTTAAGCGAAATTCATACTGTATCTAGTCTAAACAGTAAAATAGAGAACCCTTCTATTGAATTGGTAAATGTAGTCTGGTTCCTTACATCCTATGATATATTTACGCAGTAATAAGACGAAGAAGCCACGTCCCGTATTCACTAAACTTATCAATTTAGATTTTTGACTAAATCTAAATCTTAATATTTAGTCCACGTTTTACATTTAATCCGTATTCACCAAAGCGTTTTAAACCGATCTCAATTTAGTCTAGTTTGTAAATGTCGTAAGCGGCCGCGCAGCAACTCTGGTTCCCGAATCAAGTTAGGAGCTAAAATAAAAGACAGTACCATTCATCTATAGTCTATTTATAGATTTTCCTTTTTTTTTTTTTTTTTTATCGTAATTTCACATACATTTTTCATTTGTTCAGTACATACTTGATTCAAAGTTAATTGTGAGTACAATTGTCATCGCAAAATGCAGACATGAAAATATTTAAACCACAGAAATATTTGTTTCAAGAACAATTTCGTTCTTTTTCGCTGTTGTAGTTTCACATTCATGAATCTCGCGGTAAACACGATATCGGTGTATTTTGCCTAGCCGACAACATGTTTTATCACGGATGCGATGTGAACATCCAGAAAACTTAAATGAAATTAAATATTCTGGTTCTTACAAACAAAGTGTGATCGGATTAACTGAACTGTATTTAACTTATCACTGTAAATGTAGACAGCATTTCAATTCTTACATCAACTGGTAAATTTACAGTTTGAGAAATGAATTCAAGTACATTTTCATGCACTGGTTTAACGTTTTCAACAAAAATTGAAACTAGTTCCTTTGTTAAGCCTTTCCCACGTACAACAGATATGTAGCACATTAAGTAAAAATTGGAATATCTTGCTAAATGAAGGTATAATTTATGGACATAAAGTAGAAAACATCATAGCAAAAGGATACATTCCTCGTGATCCATTTCTCTTTTTGTCACAATGTTTTCAAAAGTCGCTGCAGCTCTTGTCAGTCTTTCGGATTACGTGTACATTGAAATACGTTTCCATGATTTTATAAATGCTAATCACGACACGAGTTTACATCAGTTTCGTCAACTCGAGATTGTTCGTTAGCTTTGATTTTCAATTGCTCAATTTGCCACAATAATTTCAACTCTTTTCAATTATCTAACTATCATTTATAGAGATTTTCTATGTTTTGTACTTGGTGATTTTAAAGTGTGTGGGTAAACATCATTGAAATCATTGTGGCAAAAGGAGAAATTGCCCATAATGAGCAATATCTGCATTTGCCACAATAATTTCAACACTTTTCAATTATCATACGATCATTTATAGAGATTTTTTATATTTTTTACTTGATAATTTCAAAGTCGTCTACTGCGGATTTGTTTTATGTGGGAAACCCTTATCCACTATCATGACTTACGGATACAAACGAAAACAGATTTTCTGTGTGTCAGCAGTATTTGATGAAACATTATCATAACAGGCCGTGTTCAATACAAATAGTTGATTGTTTTTGGTACTAATTTAAATAATCAGTTTAACTCATTCACTTAAAACACAGACCCTGCCAGGTTAAATATCCTACATAAAACTTATATCTTCAATAACCGATATCAGCATTACTGACTACAGATTAAATTGTTCTAATGTTTGTTGATTTAAATGATCTTTTTTCTTATTTCTTCATGTGAAACGAAATATTGCGGCTTCTCTTTGATGCTTTGCATCAAACATCCGTCTTGTTGCAGATTTAAACTTTTTAAAATTTGAGTAATGGAGACAATGTGTACACAGCTGCGTATTTTTCGTACAGTCAGATACGCGACTACAAGTTGTTTTTTTTAACTTATTTATTTTACATCGATTGCGAAACAAGCTTTAAGCTTATATTATTCACGCTCGATGTCTGCTTCCTGGAGACTTAACCAGTACTCGCACCGTTTGTGTGAACAAATCCCAAAGGCAGAACCCGCTCATCACGGGATTCGAACCCGGGACCTTTCGTACAAGAGGCCGACGCTCTTACAAGTTATGAAGAGTACCGGGTCCCGAAACTATATAACATCTGAAAACGATCTCTTGTGCTCTTAAATGAACTCCTTTCTCCAAATTAAACTTCTGATTGGTCTATTTCGAGAATTAATTTTATTATTTTTTAATTTTGGATCCTGACGTCAAATTCTGCCAACAAAACTAGAAATGTAGCCCCATTTACAATTATATGATATCATTGCGTACTGGATTTCCATGAAAAACAAACACGGCGAACTAAATGAGTATTAGAAGTTGCATATATGTATTAAACATGAGAAAATCAACATTATGGCCTCTGCGTAATGTATCGACCGAGATCAGCCTACGCAGTCCGCACAGACTGATCCGGGCCGACACATTCCGTCTCAGGGGGATAGAGGTATAGAGTAATGATTCCTGAAACAGAAAATCCACAGGAGGCGAAAAGTGGCTATCCGGGTTCTGTGACAGGATTAACTTGTTCCATCAGCATGCAATGAGGACTTGGGAAAGCCAGTACATTCATTCCCACAGTCTCACAAGAATAAACGCTTTCCACTTATATTCAGTATAGACACGGTACGTAACCAATGACAAAACGCACGAGTTACAGTTCAACGAGTGTAACTATAGACGCCTGCCATATCCACGTATGTAATCTAGCTACGGAGATGCAAGAAGACCCTAAATCTTCGGACAAAGCTTATTTTTTGGTTTTCCGATTTACCAACATATTCGTCTGCAACGCCTCAACATTTGACAACTTATTCTTATTTTCTGTACTGAAGTTAATTTGATTTATATTCTTTTTTCTATACGGACAATGTAAAAATTGTGATAATAGTTATATTATAGACGTTTATACAATATCAAAGACAGTAAGTGGTCGTTTGGGAATTCAGGAACTACATCTGGTTAGTGGATGTATTGTACCGATAGACGCGACCGGTTCACAGAAAAAAACAATATGCATCCATTTGCGACCAGTATAGATCGTGACCGGTTCAACCGAAAAAAACAATATGCATCCATTTGCGACCAGTATATATCGTGACCGGTTCACAGAAAAAAACCAATATGCATCCATTTGCGACCAGTATAGATCGTGACCGGTTCACAGAAAAAAAAAATATGCATCCATTTGCGACCAGTATAGATCGTGACAGGTTCACAGAAAATAGCAATATGCATTCATTTGCGACCAGTATAGATCGTGACCGGTTCACAGAAAATAGCAATATGCATTCATTTGCGACCAGTATAGATCGTGACCGGTTCACAGAAAAAAACAATATGCATCCATTTGCGACCAGTATAGATCGTGACCGGTTCACAGAAAAATTCAATATGCATCCATTTGCGACCAGTATAGATCGTGACAAGTTCACAGAAAATAGCAATATGCATTCATTTGCGACCAGTATAGATCGTGACCGGTTCACAGAAAAAAACAATATGCATCCATTTGCGACCAGTATAGATCGTGACCGGTTCACAGAAAAAAACAATATGCATCCATTTGCGACCAGTATAGATCGTGACCGGTTCACAGAAAAAAACAATATGCATCCATTTGCGACCAGTATAGATCGTGACCGGTTCACAGAAAATAGCAATATGCATTCATTTGCGACCAGTATAGATCGTGACCGGTTCACAGAAAATAGCAATATGCATTCATTTGCGACCAGTATAGATCGTGACCGGTTCACAGAAAATAGCAATATGCATTCATTTGCGACCAGTATAGATCGTGACCGGTTCACAGAAAAAAACAATATGCATCCATTTGCGACCAGTATAGATCGTGATCGGTTCACAGAAAAAAACAATATGCATCCATTTGCGACCAGTATAGATCGTGACCGGTTCACAGAAAAAACCATTATGCATCCATTTGCGACCAGTATAGATCGTGACCGGTTCACAGAAAAAACCAATATGCATCCATTTGCGACCAGTATAGATCGTGACCGGTTCACAGAAAAAAACAATATACATCAATTTGCGACCAGTATAGATCGTGACCGGTTCACAGAAAAAAACAATATGCATCCATTTGCGACCAGTATAGATCGTGACCGGTTCACAGAAAAAACCAATATGCATCCATTTGCGACCAGTATGGATCGTGACCGGTTCACAGAAAAAAACAATATGCATCCATTTGCGACCAGTATAGATCGTGACAGGTTCACAGAAAATAGCAATATGCATTCATTTGCGACCAGTATAGATCGTGACCGGTTCACAGAAAATAGCAATATGCATTCATTTGCGACCAGTATAGATCGTAACCGGTTCACAGAAAAAAACAATATGCATCCATTTGCGACCAGTATAGATCGTGACCGGTTCACAGAAAAACTCAATATGCATCCATTTGCGACCAGTATAGATCGTGACAAGTTCACAGAAAATAGCAATATGCATTCATTTGCGACCAGTATAGATCGTGACCGGTTCACAGAAAAAAACAATATGCATCCATTTGCGACCAGTATAGATCGTGACCGGTTCACAGAAAAAAACAATATGCATCCATTTGCGACCAGTATAGATCGTAACCGGTTCACAGAAAAAAACAATATGCATCCATTTGCGACCAGTATAGATCGTGACCGGTTCACAGAAAATAGCAATATGCATTGATTTGCGAACAGTATAGATCGTGACCGGTTCACAGAAAATAGCAATATGCATTCATTTGCGACAAGTATAGATCGTGACCGGTTCACAGAAAAAAACAATATGCATCAATTTGCGACCAGTATAGATCGTGACCGGTTCACAGAAAAAGACAATATGCATCCATTTGCGACCAGTATAGATCGTGACAAGTTCACAGAAAGTAGCAATATGAATTCATTTGCGACCAGTATAGATCGTGACCGGTTCACAGAAAAAACCAATATGCATTCATTTGCGACCAGTATAGATCGTGACCGGTTCACAGAAAAAACCAATATGCATCCATTTGCGAACAGTATAGATCGTGACCGGTTCACAGAAAATAGCAATATGCATTCATTTGCGACCAGTATAGATCGTGACCGGTTCACAGAAAAAAACAATATACATCCATTTGCGACCAGTATATATCGTGACCGGTTCACAGAAAAAAACAATATGCAGCCATTTGCGACCAGTATAGATCGTGACCGGTTCACATAAAATAGCAATATGCATTCATTTGCGACCAGTATAGATCGTGACCGGTGCCACAGAAAATAACAATCTGAAGCCATTTGCGACCAGGCCCCGATTCCACCAACAATACTTAGCGCTAAGTATTACTTAAACTAAGGATTTTCATTAGTTTAAGGAAAAACACATTCCACCAATGTTTTTTCACTAAGTAAAAAACTTAAATACTTAACAAATATCGTGAAGTTTACTACGGACGTCTACTAACCTCATACTTAAATACTTAAGGGAACAAAACGGCTGCTCGAATGAGACGCCGTTATCGTCGAATGCCAGAAAGAATAGTTATTCCCCGTCCAGTATAGCTTGGGATTTACCTATGCATACGCGCAGTTTGAGCTGACTCTCACACTATTCAAAATATTCATAACAAATATCAATAAACTTCTGAGAAATACGGACATTTTTCACCGCATAGCATGAGAGAACAAGCAAATCCTTTTTCGGCGATAGCTGACTAACGTGGGTTTTGACCTACATGTTAAACAAATGATATCGATTGTAGACCAATCAAATGTTGTATTACATAATACACCTCTTGAGAGCCTCGCGTAATCTCAAGTCATGTGATGAATTCTCTGCCTTGATCGGAATTGACATCATGTCGCGCTAGTGTTACGGATGTTGACTTGGATTGTCAAGTGAAAGGTCTGTGGTTCGCTTCCCGGCAAAGGCAAGCTTTTTCTTCTCTCTCTCATTCATATCAAAACCAAAGTATATTTATAAACCAAATATTACATAGCTAACGTTACTTTTTTCTGTCATTCTAATAAGTAAGATAAAATATCAAATTATATGCGCATGTTCCATTTCTTAGTGTTTTCTCATATTGATCGCCGTTTATCTTTTTTAACGGTATTTCTTATTCTTTCATAATTAGCGTAACCCTATCCCTCATACAGACGCTTTATGACGCCTCTGCAGCAGACGACTTTTGAAAACATCGTGGCAAATGGAGAAATTGCTCATAATGAGCGAGTTTTCCATTTGCCACAACGTTTTCAAGTGCATGAAATGATTAAACTTTCATATTTTCCATATTTTTGCGGTACCGTTTTCAATGTCGTCTGCTGCAAATGTGTTGTATGTTGGAATGTTCATAGAGGCACCAGTTAGTTCATTATTTGATCACGCCTATTCTACCACTGTTAGATATATCAAGACGATATTTAAAACGTACCAGAAGAAATGTTTAACCCTCTCAATCTTGCAGACCCATTTGGCGTATTCCAACAGATTTCTTTTTTGAAAACATTGTAGCAAAAGAAGAAATTGCTCAAAATGAGCAATTTCTACTTTCGCAACAAAGTTTTCAATGGTTACACTTTCTTTTAAGACATTATCCTTAATTTTGTCTAAATGTTTTTAACTCTTTCAGCGCCAAAAGGCAATATTGAACTTTTTGCAAACAATACTGATTCAGGTGAGTCAGCTCGTCATTGTTTGCCTTGTATTTATCCAAATATTACGAAACTCTTACAACATATGAAATAGAGTCGCCCGAATTTGAACATGAAATAGTCTACTTTAAATAATTCGGCGCTGAAAGAGTTAAAGTCGTCTGCAGCAGGAAAACAAATGTATATGCAGGAAAAAGTTTTATAATAAAGGTTTCCCCTTGCGACGATAACGTAATTTGTAATGGTTTATTATCTGTGTTTAGTTGCTGGTATATATTAACGTATAAACAATGGTTCATGTTGGAGTGGGAGAATCACCTCCCATCAAATATATTCCAACCGTTTGATGTCCGTATCATAGAAACGAATATCCGTCGTACTAAAATGGGGACCATTCGCTAAACAATACTATCTTCTTCTGACATATTCAATTTAACTCTTTCAGCGCCAAAGGCAACATTGAGGTTTTTGCAAACAATATAGATACAGGTGAGTCAGCTCGTGACGAGCTGTCTCACCTGACATCAGCATTGTTTGCCTTTTATCTATTAAAATAGTCCCAAACCTTTATTGCATGAGAAATGGAAGCTTCCGATTTTGAACATGTAAGAGTCTACTTTAAACAATTTGGCGCTGAAAGAATTAAACAGGACCCTAAATTCCAAAGTAACGCCATTCTCATTCGGCCAAACCACATGATTTGATCTCTCCGAACTTTTTGACTTCAGAATTAAAATTTTAGTTTATTTAGAATTGTTGGTATAATTAGTATTGAGCCTGGTTATTTTCACTGGTCGCTATCATAACCACTTGCATTGTTTGTTTGGTTGATGCGCTAGCCTTTCCCACATGCAGACGCTTTATGACGCCTCTGCAGCAGACGACATTTGAAAACATCATGTTTAAAGGAGAAGTTGTTCATGATGAGAATGTCTCAGTTTGCAACAATCTTTTCAACTCTTTTCAATAATAAAACATATATTTATAGAGATATTTTACCTAGATATTTTCGAAATCGTCTGCAAAAGATTTCGCGGCTATATGTAGAAAAGGGCCAAGATCATACCACTGTTTTTAACGTCAATATTCGCTACCTATTCTTCTAACATTCTAATTCTTAAATTGATTAAAAATAATTCGAATTACATTATAAATTAACACAGTTACACAGTTACTGATTGGTCAATCCATCGACGTCCATGTATGATTAGACCAATCGTAATTTCTGTAACATTGTGAATTCAGAATAAGCAATCCCTTCAACTAGTATTATCGTCCTTGACCTTTGAAAATATCTTGCATATTAGTAGCGTCTTGCGTTTTGATGTCAACGGAAACACGTCATGATAAATTAGCGTGAAGCAAATGAGGCTACCGGTTAATTAATTGTCAAAAAAGGCATCTTGAACTAAATTACATGTAAACGGACATTGAAGGCTGTGACAATTCCTAGGCTCGCCTGAGTCTCCATTGTACGCTGATGCATTCATAATTCAAATCGCTAGTCGCGGCTCATATCTATGAAGTGGGCTAAGAATCAACATTGAGAAGCGAGCAGTGCACATCATTTTAAGTCAGCACGAGTGTGCCGGTCGATGTTGGTCTGTGTTGTTTGCATATACCGCTTATGGTCATGTATGGGATGCTATAATATGCTTTTAAAAGTCGCTTAACGGGTTAAATGGTTATTGATTGATCGGTGATCCAGGAAAAAGAACCCTAGTATTGCAGAGCGTAATTATAACACGTGTGGGTGAGCGGGGTTCCAGGAAAACCAACCCTAGTATTACAGAGCGTAATTATAACACGTGTGGGTGAGCGGGGTTCCAGGAAAACCAACCCTAGTATTGCAGAGCGTAATTATAACACGTGTGGGTGAGCGGGGTTCCAGGAAAACCAACCCTAGTATTACATAGCGTAATTATAACACGTGTGGGTGAGCGGGGTTCCAGGAAAACCAACCCTAGTATTACAGAGCGTAATTATAACACGTGTGGGTGGGCGGGGTTCCAGGAAAACCAACCCCAGCATAATTGTTTCACGTGTGCACAAATACCTTTTAAATGGTATATGCCTTATATGACCTTATGCACATGTATGTATATAGTATTGTAAACTGGCAGTACTTAAAGATAATTACAATCTGCTTAAAGTTGACAATGGCAAAATCGCTGAAAATGTTCATACTTATCGCTTCAGGCTCTGTTTACTTTTTTTTTAAAAAAGGCAGGACAGGCTCACTCACTACAAACTGTCTATACATTTAAAATCAGAAGAGATCTTTTAATGTTCAAGTCGTTGCCTTATTTAATGAATAGGTTATGTGGTCATGTATTGTGTATAGTTGCTTTGTATTTGTTATGGTTATGTGATCAAGTAGTGTGTATAGTTGCTTTGTATTTGTAAAGTTTCTCACGACTCATGGGACTTATGCTTTGTTCAATAAACATGGAAACTTAAAACCAGTACAGAGGTAAATCCAGCTGTGAAAAAGCGCAGGTTGATCTGGGTCTAAACTGGTCGCAAATCCCCAAAGGTTTGTGTAGACCTTGCTCGAATTGTATGTGATTTTCTTGTGCCATGGAGCCATGATCGTCTGGCCACGCAGGTCGGGGGACTATATCTCACAAGTTTTCTACATACATGTAGCGTACAAACATACTTTTAGTAGAATAATGGTGCAGTATTGTCAGATGGTATTTCTAGATGCCGTTTGATATACATGAACACAGCAACTATAACAGGAATAACATTGGAAATGACAGGGACGTCTAAACACAGCTGACCACTCGCTGCTTAATTGTATCCCATACTTCTGCGGTTTGGTTTGGACAAACGAGTAACGAATAATGTATGATTAGAACAGACTGCACTTCACGCATGTGCTCGCAAATGTAGCGGAACATGTACATTACGGCGTGCGTAAGTGTTGTTTGACGTCTCATATATTGAGATAAGGCGTAACCCTTTTCCAATTGCAGGCGAATTTTGACGCATTTGCAGCAGAAGACTTTTCAAAACAATGTCAGATGAAATTGCTCATGATGGAAAAGTTTTCCTTTTGCTCAATATTTCAATTCAATGATTACACGTTAGTTTATACAGATTCTTGTCAGGATATTTTCAAAGTTGCCTGTTGTCGATTTATTTTATGAAGGAAAGGATAAAAATCATTCTCTTGTAAAACAGTTTATATCATCAATACTCTTTAATTATCGAATTGTCGACCACTTGGTCTTCGTTAAGATTTAAAAAATACAACGGAAATGTATGTGCAGTCCATTCTTGTGTTGAAGAGATCAAGTTGTGAATTTATTCTTGTCTTTTCCAATTTACTATAATGCACTTGGTCATAACAGTAATTGCTTGGGAAGATTGTTGTGTGAGTACTGGTGTGAGAACAACCACGAAACACATGAGTAGGTGAACTGGCCGCCGTGATATGACTGAGAAATTGTTAAAAACGGCGTTAAACCCCAATCAATCAATCAATCAATCATAACAGTAAAGGTCTACGACGACTTTCAAACACGCACGTTTGATAAGGCAAAATGATTCAACATTTTTTCACAGGAAACAAATATACAGCAGGAGCCATTGCAAACGTCCATGCATGTAGCCTATGAAAATATCTGAAATTGAATGTAGAAGTGTCGGATATAGTTAATTACATTATGATAAATGGAGTAATAATGAGTTAACATTGATTCTCACGAATAAATATTTCGTCACACCAAGAAAGCAATTGGTTAATCTTTTACATAATATGTTTGTTTTATTGGGGTTTTACGCCGCTTTCAACATGCTTTCAGTTATATCACGGCGACAGTTCACGTATTCATGATCCCTGGGTAAACAAACAAGTACTAGGCTAGAAAATGTGCCTTTTCCAAGGGCACTCCACCATGACCGTAGTGCCGCGACTGGTGATCGAACCCGGGACACCCGGTTTCAAATCCTTACATAATATGATACTTTAAGAGGCGTCTGCAGTGGCAGCATCGGAATACCTTTATATAGGTTACACTACACCAAAAAAATTTGGTTCCATGCAAATCGACCAGTTTCAGTCCTCAATTGTCACACTTTCTAAGCGTTTCTCATGTAGAACACAATATCATTGAAAAGAGTTATCTCTAAGCTTTAAAACAATCCAAAGAAAATGTGGGGGTCATGCATTATGCAAAGAAAGAACTCACCAGGCGAAAATGGTTACCGTCATTTTGGACCAAATCGGGCCTGGACAAAACCGGTGTTTAGCATTCTCTACTTTCTCTTTCAAACAAGGTCAAAATACTAAAAGTGATCAAATCAATCATTTCAAGTGCATCCTATACACATTCATAATGCATTTAATTAAACTCACTGTCATTCAATGCATTCTGATGATGGTATACAATAGAATCTACGCAAATAACGTTGGTTTTTTTAGAAACTATTTGGGTTTAGATCAGCAAGTCAGTGGATATATTTGGCGTAATTTGACCTATAAAACTTCCTAATTCCAAAAGTCTTCCGAATCAATAAAAGGGTTAATCTGTCGTTCTTTGTATTATTTCCCAGTAACATGTTATCGAGTCTCTGTGAATTATCAACTTCTTTCATCTCTGTCCCAGTGGAGCCCCTAGGAGGGTAAATAAAGTTTACCATCAATACCGATAATGTTCCATATTAATTTAACGAAACCTCAACAGTCGGCGAAAGGTTCCATTTAACCCTTTCCCTCATATAGACGCTTTCTGACGCCTCTGCAGCAGACGGCTTTTTGAAAACATAGTGAGAAAAGAAGAAATTGCACAAAACGTGCAATTTCTCCTTTTGCCACAATGTTTTCCACTTTTTTGTCATAGGTTATCCATTCAATTATGGAGATTTTCTATGTTTTGTTCAAAGTCGTCTGCTGCAGAAATGTCGTATAAGGGAAAGGGTTAAACAGTTTGTAGATCGTGAATGATACTTCTCTGGAATTCGCTTGGCGTTGTTTTATGAGTTTGACATATTTGGGGAAATATGCTTACGGGTCCCTGTTCCTGGTTTGTGTTCTTGTCGCAATGAGTTGAAGTAATTTAGAAATAGGCAGGATGTGATCCATGTCTACAGCGATTTGATGTCTTGAATGGTATCTGCGAACAGTGTCGACTCATCGTCCATACTTGCGTGCAGCATATATCCGGACAAAACTTCTGAGAAATTATTAGAGTTGTAGACCCGTGGACATAAATATCACAACCGATAGGACTGACAACAGTTCATTTTAAAATTAACCTTTTCGTACATTCTTTACACCTATGCAGCAGACGGCTTTTTGAAAACATAGTGACAAAAGAAGAAATTGCACAAAACGTGCAATTTCTCCTTTTGCCACAATGTTTTCCACTTTTTGTCATAGGTTATCCTTTCAAATATGGAAATTTTAAAAACATAATGAGCAATTTCAACTTTTGCAGTAAATAATATTATAATTCTTTCGTTTATAGAGTTTTTCAATGTTTTAGTCTATATATTTTTTTAAAGACGTCTGTTGCATATTTAGTGTATGTGAGAACATTTTATATTTCATTGATTGAGATACGTGTACTTGCATTAAAAGTGTATAAAATCTACACACGTCAGGACGAATATCTCTGTAAATACATAATGAATATAATATGCAATGATAGGGAGCTTTAGAAAGAGAGATTGAAATAATTCGATGCTGGTAATGTAATAGCAGAGCTTAAGATAAGGGCGTTTTGCATGTTCTAAAATCTGATAGGACCTCCAAAACCTTGATCCTGTTTAGCACCACAACAAAGGTTATAATAAATCCTAACAGAGAAATAATTGAAGCAAGATCAGCCTAATCTTCCTTTTATTGTACTCCAGTCTACACACCATTTTCTGACATCACGGTATTGGGATGTTACAGGAACTAAAACGTAAAGTATTTTTCATTGACATTCAAATGGAAGCGTTGCGCGTGGTTGGCATATCGCACATATTCGCAAAATAGCACGAAAATAGAAATGAGTCGTAACTAGCGATTTGCAGTCGTAATGAATTTCCGCTTAGATATCATTTAAAGTTATATTATACGCATAAACAAACGTCGCTTCACCTAGCGTCATTCGTTTAACCCTTTCCCTCATATAGACGCTTTCTGACGCCTCTGCAACAGACGGCTTTTTGAAAACATAGTGACAAAAGAAGAAATTGCACAAAACGTGCAATTTCTCCTTTTGCCACAATGTTTTCCAGTTTTAGTCATAGGTTATCCATTCAATTATAGAGATTTTTTACTTTTTTACAAAATATGTTCAAAGTCGTCTGCTGCGGAATTGTCGTATGAGGGAAAGGGTTAACTATACCAGTAACAAGATTATGTGGGACGGAAGCCAGTTGCCTAGTAAGAATGATGTGTGGTGAATAGGTATTGGAGAACCGGGAAACATACGTTGGGTGAACTGGCCGCCGTCTTATAACTGAAATACCGTTGAAAACAAACGGTGTTGTTTAATTCGAATGGATCTATATACTGGCATAACACGAGTTGTGCTACATTTTACATATGAGCCGTCCCGCGAGAAAACCAACATAATGGCCTCTGCGTAATGTATCGACCCAGATCTGACGTCCAGCTCTCAGTATTGTAGAGAGACGGCGTGGTAACTTACGATCGGCTCTCAGTATTGCAGAGAGACGACATGTAGACTGACGACAATCTCTCAATATTGCAGAGGGACGGCGTTACGATTAGCTCTCAGTATTGCAGAGAGACGGCGTGGTAACTTACGATCAGCTCTTAATATTGCAGAGAGACGGCGTGTAGACTGACGACAAGCTCTCAATATTGCAGAGGGATGGCGTGTAAACTTACGATCAGCTCTCAGTATTGCAGAGAGACGGCGTGGTAACTTACGATCAGCTCTTAATATTGCAGAGAGAGACGGCGTGTAGACTGACAACAAGCTCTCAATATTGCAGAGAGATGGCGTGTAAACTTACGATCAGCTCTCAGTATTGCAGAGAGACGGCGTCGTAACTTACGATTAGCTCTTAATAGTGCAGAGAGAGACGGCGTGTAGACTGACGACAAGCTCTCAATATTGCAGAGAGATGGCGTGTAAACTTACGATCAACTCTCAGTATTGCAGAGAGACGGCGTGGTAACTTACGATCAGCTCTTAATATTGCAGAGAGAAACGGCGTGTAGACTGACGACAAGCTCTCAATATTGCAGAGAGATGGCGTGTAAACTTACGATCAGCTCTCAGTATTGCAGAGAGACGGCGTGGTAACTTACGATCAGCTCTTAATATTGCAGAGAGAGACGGCGTGTAGACTGACGACAAGCTCTCAATATTGCAGAGAGATGGCGTGTAAACTTACGATCAGCTCTCAGTATTGCAGCGATACGGCGTGTAAACTTACGATCAGCTCTTAATATTGCAGAGAGAAGGCGTGGTAACTTACGATCAGCTCTTAATATTGCAGAGAGAAGGCGTGTACACTGACGATCAGCTCTCAGTATTGCAGAGAGAATGTATGTAAACTGACGAGCAGGTACCAGGAGAACAACCGTAAGGGTCGTACTGGTAATTACTGATAAAACCCACGACCTCCCGCATCCGAGGCGGACGCTCTACTGCTACACCACAGAGGCGGTGCAATGCAGTTTAACGCGACGTAAAACAACCATCAATCAGACTCGATGAACTTTCCTAGTTCATCTCGTAAAACGTCGACCAGACAGTGAAATAAACACCAAATGTGAAACGTTTCCAATATGTCGTTATAAACAATACAAAAACATACAATCGCTATCGTGATTAAATCAGTTTAACCCTTTCCCTCATATAGACGCTTTCTGACGCCTCTGCAACTCATATAGATGGTTTCTGACGCCTCTGAAGCAGACGGCTTTTTGAAAACATAGTGACAAAAGAAGAAATTGCTCAAAACGAGCCATTTCTCCTTTTGCCACAATGTTTTCAACTTTTAGACATAGGTTATCCATTCAATTTTAGAGATTTTCTATTTTTTGACAGAATATGTTCAAAGTCGTTTGCTGAATTTTCGTATGAGGGAAAGAGTTAACGCTTAACCCGCTAAATTCCTCCGACTTTTACCATTTCCTTTCATTGTTAAAATTCTTACACGAGTAGCGAAGAATATTAGATTTGTCTTTTTGTTTGATGGTTTGTATGATGTTTAACTCCGCTTTGAAAAGAAAATCTCGCGAGAAAGCTAATATAATGGTGTCTGCGTAATGTATCGACCCAGATCAGCCTGCGCAGTCCGCGCAGACTGATTCGGGCCGACACATTCCATCTCAGTGGGATATAGGGATAGAGTAATGATTCCTGAAACAGAAAATCCACGGGAGGCGAAAAGTATATCCGGGTAAGCCTGCGCGGCATGCTTAGGCTGATCCGGGTCGATACTTTACGCAGAGTCCACAATGTTGGTTTTCTCGCGAGACGGCTCAATTATCACGGCGTTTCCTGGTTGTTACCAGTACTACTGGTTCACCTATCCTGACACCAGAGAGTCAGTCGTGATTCTGACCCCACAACCCTGAGCTCGACCCCACAACCACAACCCTGAGCTCGACCCCACAACCACAACCCTGAGCTCGACCCCACAACCCTGAGCTCAAAGGAGAGAAAGCCATCATTACAGGAGACAACATTTGAAATCACTGTGAGAAAAGGAGAAATTTCTCAGACCGACATCATGTTGCTCCTTTTGTATGAATAAGAAGTCAAGAGTACAGACCAGGTTATGATTGCATGTATATTATAACTATTATTATCACTATTTTTGTCGTTATTTTATCATTATTATTTTAATTATTATTATCATTATTATTGTCATTATTATCAATATTATTATCATTATTGTTGTCGTAATAACTTTATTAAAATATTATATATTTTGTGCATATTCAGGAAGTACCCATTTACATGACATATTCGTCTATTCCACATTTGGTTTCCATTGACCCATATTCTACTTCAAAAGAAGATCAAGCCCATATATTGCAGATCACTGGCGTGATTGAACTTTGAATTCCAATAGTCATCTACTTCTTTTAACGTTGGTCTTTAAATTCCCTAATACAAATGAAAGGGCATGTGTGCCGACATTAATTTCATGTAGTGACTTTCATGCAAGACAACTGTAACTGCTACTTTATACAAACTATAGTAACTATGCTTTCGCATGATTACAATACGATTAACCCGGACTTAACCTCAAATAGATATAAATTAAGTTAATAGATAAAGCTGAGTCGTACAAAGTGAATGTGGGTCGTCTTGCATGTGTGAACAGTGAATTCTCTCTGCCTGTCTGTCTGTCTTTCTGTTTGTCTGCCTGTCTGTATGTCTGTATGTATGTCTGTCTGTCCGTCTGTGTGCCTGTATGCATTTCTGTCTCTCTCTGTCTCTCTCTGTCTCTCTCTGTCTCTATATGTCTCTCTGTCTATCTCTGTCTGTCTCTCTGTCTGTCTGTATGTCTGTCAGTCCGTCTGTGTGTCTGTATCTATGTCTGTATGTCTGTCTGTCTGTCTGTCTGTGTAGACATTTTCATTTGATCCGTCTGTCTGTCTGTCTGTCTGTCTGTATATCTCTTTCTCTCTCTCTCTCTCTCTCTCTCTCTCTCTCTCTCTCTCTCTCTCTCTCTCTCTCTCTCTCTCTTTCTCTCTATCCCCCTCTTCTCTCTCTCGCTTTCTCTCTCTCCCCTCTCTCCCCCTCTCTCTCTTTCTCTCTCTCTATGTCTCTTCCTCTCTCTCCTGTGTGTCTCTCTCTCTCTGTCTATGTGTCTCTCTCTCTCTCTGTCTCTATCTCTCTGTCTCTGTCTGTCTCTCTCTCTGTCTCTCTGTCTCTCTCACTCTCTCTCTCTCTGTGTATGTATGTCTGTCTGTCTCTCTCTCTAGTCTCTCTCTGTCTCTCTGTCTCCTCTGTCTCTCTCTCTCCTCTCTCTCTCTGTCTCTATATCTCTTTCTCTCTCTCTCTCTCTCTCTCTCTAATATATATAGATATATATATATATATATATATATCTCTCTCTCTCTCTCTCTCTCTCTCTCTCTCTCTCGCTCTCTCTCTCTCTCTCTCTCCTCTCTCTCTCTCTCTCTCTCTCTCTCTCTCTCTCTCTCTCTCTTCTCTCTCTCTCTCTCTCTCTCCTCTCTCTCTCTCACTCCTCTCTCTCTCTCTCTCTCTCTCCTCTCTCTCTCCTCTCTCTCTCTCTCTCTCTCTCTCTCTCTCTCTCTCTCTCTCTCTCTCTCTCTCTCTCTCTCTCTCTCTATTGCTCCGTTGAATGAAAACCGATTGGCTATTAAGTTATTGGTAGTGAATGGATACTTTTTGTCTATACTACTTGTGCGGTTAAATGTATCTAAATAAATATATCCTCGACATGCGAACATTCGACTCGTTTTGTTTAAATCTTTAAATCTATATCACATGTTACAATGTGGCCACTTAATCCCATGCAAATTCACCCTCGTTTATTAACAAGTTGATCACTAAAATAGACAAAGGTTCACCATTAATTTACTGAAGTTTATAAAGCAAACACGACACGAACGCATCTTTTCCCCGAAATAACGACCTCCTGTTTATACCAGTCAAGTGGCTTTCACTTCCAAATCTCCTTAAAATCTTTAAATTTAGCTCTTTTTTGTCGTCTTAACTCTTTCCCACAAACAAACGCATTTTGACGTATCAGCAGCAGACGAATATAACGAGCAATGTATCCTTTCGCAACAATGTATTACACTCATTACATTAGTATAGCCTCACTTAACCCTTTCCCTCATACGACAATTCTGCAGCAGACGACTTTGAACATATTTGTCAAAGATAGAAAATCTCTATAATTGAATGGATAACCTATGGCAAAAGGAGAAATTGCTCGTTTTGAGCAATTTCTGCTTTTGTCACTATGTTTTCAAAAGCCGTCTGTTCCAGAGGCGTCAGAAAGCGTCTATATGAGGTAAAGGGTTAAAGACAGTTTCCATATATTACCTTAGAATTATTTCAAAGTCATCCGTTGATTTGTTAAATTTTTGGATAAGTGTAAACTGAATATTTGACGCCTCTTTTTTCAGATGACAGATTCAATCAATACTATCTCCTAAACAGACGACTGTTGACGTCTCTGCACCGGACCCAGTCGACTTTTGAAAGCATTTCGAATATGAACCCAGTACTTTAGATTGCTGACTGGAGCTACTGCTACATTATATTAAACGACAGACTGATATTTTAAAACGAGACTGGTGTAGTGAAAAAAAAATTGAATTATTCTCTTTAAAAAAAAATACAAATTGCCAACGTGAGATACTGTTTCTGGTGAAGCGATAATACTATACCTCACTCGTACACTACCAAGCTGCAAATTGATAACTTGAGCTCCAGCAAAATTATATCAAATGATATCAAGTCTCAAAATTGAATGGTTTATCCTTTCCCGCATACGACTAAACCTATTGCACATCTCTGGAAAATCTCTATAAATGAAAGTATAAATATTGAACATAGTGACAGAAAGCATTAATTTCTCATTATAAGCAATTTCTCAATTTGCAACAACGTTTTCCAAAAGGTCGTCTGCTTCTTTGACAAAGTACAATGCACGTCTGCAGTCGAGAAACGAAATCTCACGGATGTAAGGGCAAACAACCTGTTATTAGACGTGCTCTTGACAAACTGCCTGGCGCTGTAAAATTAGAACAAATCATGATAAATCAACAGACGATAAGTACTTAATGAGCATGTTTAAATAAAGCGGTGCCAGTCCACAGCGAAAGCCAGATTATGGCTTATGTGTTTAGCATTTTATCTGTTATAGTGACGTCAGTCCGGGTTTGTATAGAATGGCTTTTTAATGTTTCGTCTTGAAACAGAAGAGGATATTGCTTCCTTTTTAAAAGTATTTGCGAGGCCTATTGTAATGCAAACAAAGTAATAGTCACATTTTGGAGTCTTTGTAAAAAGACTCTTTAACTCTTTCAGCGCCGAATTATTTAAAGTAGACTCTTCCATATTCAAAATCGGGCGTCTCCATTTCTCATGTATAATTCAATTTTGGACTATTTTGATAACTAAAAGGCAAACAATGCTGATTTCAGGTGAGACAGCTCGTTACGAGCTGACTCGCCTGAATCAGTATTGTTTGCAAAAACCTGAATATTGCCTTTGGCGCTGAAAGAGTTAATAAAAAAGAATTGTCGTAAAAGGAGAAGTTTATCTTATTCTAACATTGTAACAAAGTTGAGTTTACACTTTTCTCGATATAACATTTGCGTTATACATTTCACATTATCCTTTCCCCATATATATCACTTTTGTAGCTGAAGAATTAGAAAACATTTAGGCAAAACTATTATTATTTTTTTCAAAAGAGCTTTGAACATTGTGGCAAAAGGAGAAATTGCTCATCATTACTAATTGGCGAACACTGCATATACAGATCAAACTTCGCGGGTGAGCAGCCTTTGGTCGAGTCTAGTCTGAATCTACACTGGCCGCAAATTATGTTTTTCATAGAGCATCGCTCAAATATAATCAAAGTACTGAAAGTACTGATGGAAGGTGATTTAAGATTATGTCAACCAGGTGCAGATGGGATAATGAAATTTATGCAAGTTACGCACATATAATGGCTACGATGTGTGGATAGGAACGAAAGGGGAATAAATGAAACAAAGAAATTAAATCTTAAAAATGCGGGTCCCGGGTTCGATCCCCGGTTGAGGCACTACGGTCATGGTGGAGTGTTCTTGGGCAAGGCACATTTTATAGCCTAGTACTGGGTTAATTACCCAGGGATCATGAATAATAATCAAGCGCTCTAAATGACCTTAGCTGTCGATGCGCCATAAAACAATATACATTCATTCATTGTCAATAGCTAATGCTTGTTCTTTTAACTACATGCTAACAATACAAAAATGTTTTAAAAAAACAACAATAAATATATACAAAAATCTGGCCACTGGTTAAAACGTTTAACTGTCTTTGATCAAGAAGGACTTCAAGAAAAGCAACAACTTCACTAGACAATGTGAATTACAAATAAGAATAACTTTCTAATATGAATGAAAATGTCAGGGGTATTCCATAAATGGAGCTTTTCTTAGCCTGGGGTTACACAATATTACATGATAATAAATACTAGACATTAAGATAAATACTTCACCGATATGAAATCCCATAAGTTACTCTCTTAATGTGTATTAAACATCTGAACTTACTAAACGTTCAGCAAAACGTCGAATACTCAAGAAATTATTTTCTATTAAAAAGTGTCCTACTTAAATCTCTCGTGGAATGTAGGTCTTTAACAGCTATTGACCTATTTTGTATCTGTATCTAAACGTTGATTTAACTCGGTAGGAACTCCAATTAGTTGATTGATTTATTGATTAGTTGATAGTTTGCGACCTTTACAGCATCGTTTCAGTTATAACTGTACATATATATGAAACATATTTTACTTGAATACTTAAGGATGCTTGGGATTTTGAAACCGGGAGAATACAGAGGTGAAAAGAGACGAGAAGTGGCATATTGGAAAATATATAGACAAAACTATGGATAATTTCTGTCAGTGAAAATGTTTGAAATAAAGTTGCAAGGCGTTGTAAAATGGTTGTAAATTTATAGTGTGGTATCCAGAATATTGAAAAAATATTTTTGGAAGAGGGTCGACACATTGTGTAAAAAGGAGGAATAAGTGGTTTTGAGTAATTGTTATATTTTTTAGAAAAGTTTTTTAAATGTATCCTAGTCGAGTCCCGGAAGCTCTGTTGGTAGCGTCGCGGGCTGTCAATCCAGTGGCTGTGAGTCAAATCGCGGCTCGGATCACTTTTTTCCGTCGTTTGACACAAGTCAATACATCATTCGTCTTCCACACATGGGCTAAGTCTATACGTAAAAGCAGCCAGTTGCTTGGGAGGTTGTTGTGTGGAGTTCTAGTGTGAAAACATCAGGAAACGCACGAGTAGGTGACCGCCGTGATATGACTGAGAATAATGTTAAAAGCGGCATTAAACCCCAATCAATCAACATTTGATGTATTTATATCCCTTTAATTTGTGTATTCTATCATGTAAAGGGTTAAACACGGAGAGTTCGGTCATGCAAACGTACGATTTTGTTGTTCTTGATGAATGTTATTGTTGGTGTTATAATTGTATTAAAATACCTAATGAATACGTCTATTGTAATCGATAGTTAATTTAATTGTTGTTTACACTACTATTAGATCATTGTTAATTGCGCTGAAATTAATCGTATATAACATTTAAAGCAATAAAGAAAGTTAAAGAAACTTATTGTTAATTGAGATGAATTAAGCAATTAATATAAACATGTAAAACTTTATTATTAACACCTGATACATACAAACGATTAAAAGATGAAACCTTGCCTAATTCTCCTTTTACCACAATGTTATCCTGTCACGATGTTTTCATAGTATACGGCCTACATATCATGTAAAAGTTCCCCATTTTTCACCCTGTATGTACATATGTCCACATTTCTCCTTTTACCACATATACGGCCTACTGTTACTGCCGCCTACATATCATGTACATGTCCCAATTTATCCCCATGTTTGTACATTTCTCCTATTACAACAATGTTATCCTGTCACGATGTTTTCAAAGTATACGGCCTACCCATCATGTAAAAGTTTCCCATTTCTCACCATGTATGTGCATTCCTCCTTTGACCACAATTTTATCCTGTCACGATGTTTTCAAAGTTTACGGACTACGGTTTATTCCCATTTGGTCTACACCCAGTTTGGACCCCAGTGTCATTTCGTCTTCACTTATATTTAAGTTGACAGACAGCCCCTTACACACTTATTCAATAAGACAAACATCTTTTGTTAAAAATATGTGGGTTAATAATGAGATGGCATTCAAACACTGCAAACAGTGTAAACTAAGATCATCTTATCTTTAATGTAGACTCAGACTACCTATCAGTTCAGTATAAACTGCAGCAGCCAGTACTAGTCTACATTATGTTGAGACCCTCAAAAGTAAGTTTTCACACCATTCAGGTGTGAAAGATAATGAAAGATAATATGTGTTATTTTAGGAGGCATAAATGCTAAAATGCTTTAATGTCAATGTCAGATAAATTAGCAAGCTCCATAGAAATAAAGCTTTGCATATTCATGTTATGAACAGTAGACGAAATGGGAATTAGGGTGTAGACCAAATGGGACAAAAAACAGTAGACCAAATGGGATTAGACGAAATGGGAAGTTACCACGGCCTACATATTATGTAAATGTCCCGACTTCTCTCTATGTTTGTACATTTCTCCTTTATCACGCTGTTATCCTGTCACAGTGTTTTCATTGTATACGGCCTACCCATCATGTAAATCTTGTACAGAGTACAAATGTATCCTGTAAATGGTTCCCATTTCTCCCCATGTATGTACACATTTCTCCAATTACCACAATGTTATCATGTCACGATGTTTTCAAAGTATACGGCCTACATACCATGCAAAAGTTCCCCGTTTCTCACCCTGTATGTACATGTGTCCACATTTCTCCAATTATCACAAGGTTATCATGTCACGATGTTTTCAAAGTATACAGCCTGTAAAAGTTCCCCCTTTCTCATCATGTATGTACATTTCTCCTTTTACCACACTGTTATCCCGACACGATGTTTTCAAAGTGTACGGCCTATGTATTAGTGAAAACTCGTTTTGCCCGATGTTTTCAACTTCACTGAATAATTGTTGTGATTTCTGATAAGTTTTTCAAAGTCGTATCATGTTTTTATTGTATACTTTGTTTTTTAATCTGCAGCACATGTTTGAAAAAAAGGTGGAAAAGGGATGATCAATGCCTTGTTTTTCCCCAATGTTTTCTACTTCATTGAAGAATCACTTTTATTTGATATGTTTTTAGAATTAATATTCGTGAATACTTGTTTTACCCCAATGTTTTAAATTCATAGAATAATTGGTGTGGTATCTGATTAGTTTTCAAAGTCATCCTCAACTATTTATAACACATCAAGATCGTTTATTTAATCATTATTTAAAGATAATTAAATAGCCAATCAAATTTTTTATTATTTAAACATGACTGTTAATAGGGTAAAATAAAAGTGGGGTCGAAATCACTTACGACACTGGGGTCTAAAATATTTGGGGTCGAAATCACCGGCTACCATATGATGTTATGAAGCGTTGTTAAAAGTAAGTTCGTGTCAATTCTACAGTGTTATACTATTCAATTAAATAAAAAGTATTTGTACATATTGAAAACAATCTAGTCCACATTGGAATTATATTACGTTTTGATTTCATTCATTGGGTGTAGGCTAATAATTCGACGATAAGTCAGTCCTCGAATTGACCTAGTTCGTTTACTGCGTATCGGTGTTGTTTACAAAAGAAAGCGTGCGGCGTAGGAATATTCATAAGATACTGTTTACTGCAGAATCATTTGTATTTCTCAAAATAAAATTTATTTAAAAAAACAAACCAGTGTCTACATCAAACTGGTTGTAAATGAAAACACTTTAAGTATGAGTTTACATTGATTTGTGCGAACTATATTGAGTAGCGTATGTATGAAAAGATCATATAGTTTATAGAGAGGATGTGTGTTGTTGGGCATATTCCATCAGCCTGTGCAATCCCATAGGAAGAAGATTATTAAAATAATCACCTTCCAAAAACGCTTGCCTAAATAAATCAAAGTACAAAGTACTGAAGGTAGAATTGCGATCGTTTAAGAAGAGATACAGAAGTGCATATATGAATATTTATTTTACCGGTTACCTTCAGGCAAAGTTTCAAGTGTGTAACCAGTGCTGAGATTTTGCCTCAACCTGAAACTTTAACCAAAATGTTGACGAACAGACAGACGGAGAGACAGACATCGCCAATCTATAGACCGGAATTGCTAGAGCAATCCGGCCAAAAAAAAAAATCATCAATTTTAGCAGTAAAATCCTGCAAAGAAGTAATGAATTGAGAAAAAAATGTGCTGAGAGGTCCATAATTTCAAACTTGCTAAGATTTGGTCTGTGCAATGAATGTACAAATTGAAAAATGTATTGTTGACATGTATTTTCTACACCATCATTGTAATGTTGTTTATCATAAATAAAATTATTCCTTTTTTTAAATAAACTTTTAATCAAAATGTGTGTCTCAGTGTTGTCTTCTTCAGAAGTTTGACAGAAACAAAGCCTAAATCTGAAATTGTGTCAATGTGTTATTTGTCAACTCTGTCCCATAAGTTTTGCTTGTGATTTGAACTCTCATAAAAAAAGCACGGAAAGGGACAACTTTCCCAACTTTTATTAAATATGTTTTCAATTAAATTGTAAAAAATCTTTTTCTTGTTTTTTGAAAGTTTTGTCATTATTATTTAAGACGGACATTATATACTAGAATAGCCAACTGACTATCATTTGAAAAAGTGTTTCTTATTTAAACCTTTCCCACTTGCATACGTAATTGCAGCCGACGACTATTAAAAACATTGATGCAGAAGAAGAAATTGCTCATAACAAGCTCCTTTTGCAACAATGTTTTCAACTATATTCAATGATTACACTTCCAATAAATGTGATTTTCTGTATCTTTGCTCAGATTTTTTTTAATTCGTCTGCTGCAGAGTTTTTATATTGTGGGGTGGGTTGTGATTTGTTAAAGGGCAAGCAGGATTGGGAATTGAGTGTTGCACTTATCCTAATGAAACACTCGCCTGCCTGTGCATGTTTTAGCTTAACTTAACTTGTTAATGTTCTTTCCATCATCAACTTAGTCATCTGTTAGTAATCAACTAGATATGAACGAAATAATCGCGTCAAAATCTTGAATCGCGTCAAAATCATAACGAACAAACTGTCAAAATCTAATTTTGAACTGTGTAATACAAATTTAGAATAAAAGGATGAATCAGTTATGTTGTAACAACCAATATCCGCGGGTCATTTACCTGATTTTGGCCGAAAGAAATGATCGATTTCTTGCAAGATTTATTCGTTATTCGTTCTGCCTATTATAATCAAAGTATTCTAAACGCTTTATAAACAAGTGATTTAAAGCGCTCAAATCATTTGATGAAATTTGTTTCTTTAGACGCGGACCTTGTCGAAAGCACATATCCAAAATGAATTCGTTGTCGAAGGAATAGATGGACTGAGAGAAAGAGAAAGAAAAGGCTTAGCAATGCATACTATCTTTATGAATAAGGACATGAACGAATATGTATGGACTAGCGCCTAGAATTTCGTACTATTGTTGACGAGCAGAATGGTTTTCGAAAAAAACGTAGCACAATTGACCAACTTTCTTCTCTTACTAACATTATAGACACTAGGAAGAAGCTTAAATGTTCTACATTCTGCGCATTCATCGATTTCAAGAAAGCTTATGATTATATTAATAGAGACAAGCTTTGGGAAAAATTACAGAATAGTGGTGTTTCTTGTAAAATACTTGTAGCTATTAAATCATTATATACATCTGTTTCCTCTTGTGTTAGGGTCAATAATTTGTATACAAACTGGTTTCGTGTGAATTCTGGTTTAAGACAAGGCTGTTCATTGTCACCATTGTTGTTTAACATGTTTATTAATGACCTAGCATCACGTATAAAATCTCTTGGTAAAGGGGTCAATATTGATAGTGAAAATGTTAGTATTTTAATGTATGCTGATGATATTGTGTTGATTGCTGAAAATGAGGAAGATTTGCAGTATATGCTTAATGAGTTAAATAACTGGTGTAATGTTAACAGTATGACCATTAATTATAATAAGAGTAACATTGTTCACTTTAGGCCATGTTCTACTTCAGTATCGAATGTTGTGTTTACTTGTGGTACTAATGTTTTAACATATATTGATAAATATGTATATCTTGGCTTAACACTAACTGAACATCTTGATTTTGATGTAACTGCAAAAATAGTGGCTCAGAGCGCTGGTCGTGCTTTGGGTTTACTCATTGCTAAATATAAAAGCCTGGGAGGAATGCCTTATAAAGTATTTACTAAACTGTTTGATTCACTTGTTTGGTCTGTTATATCGTATGGAGCTGCAATTTGGGGTGTAAAGTCTTACTCATGCATAAATTCAATTCAGAATAGAGCTATGCGATTTTTCCTGGGAACGGGTAAATATACACCGACCGCAGCTATTTCAGGAGATATGGGCTGGGCCCCTCCTTTTGTTAAACAGTGGAAATGTTTATCACAACAATGGGTACGCAGCATCCATACGCTTGATACCAGATTGAACAAGAGAATATTTGAATGGGCTAAAAGTAGAGGAAATAACTCTTGTAGGAACTGGGTTTTCACAGTCAAAAAACAGTTTGATAGTTTACAACTTAACACACTTTTTGATATGTATACTAACGTAAACAAAAGTAAATTCATTGGTGTTGTATATGAACAGATGATGTCTGTACATGTTGCGGAGTGGAAAGCAAACGTTAGTCGAACTAATGCTATGCGTGGTAATGGACGTAACAAATTGAGAACGTATTGTCTATTTAAATTTGAATACGAGGTAGAAAGCTATTGTAAAATACCTCTACCAATTGCTCACAGATCAGCATTTGCAAAATTCCGATGCGGCGTAGCCCCTCTTAAAATTGAGACTGGTCGGTATGAGGGTTTAGTTGAGAATGACCGGCTTTGTCCGTTTTGTAGTAACGATAAAGAAGATGAATGTCATGTTATTTTGAAATGTGCTATGTATGAAGATATTAGGAAAGATTTAATACTTAAGGCTGTAAGCCTAGACGCTAATTTTCTATACTTTGATGACTTAAATAAAATGAAATTTCTCTTTTCCAATTATGATTTGATAAGGCTATGTGCCAAAACCTGTTTTAAAATACTACAAGAACGTAACAATATTTTATATAAATAATGTAAATAATTATCTTAAAATGTGATACAAACTTTTTTATAATGTTGAGAAGTCGGTGTTAATTAGGTCATGCTAGATCTGATCTGGGACGATAACTAATCTTTTAAGCTATTTGTTTAAAAATTGCTTTTCGATATATATAGCGGTGCATTTGAATTTATTTTTCACTTCACGGTTTAAAACATTATTTTAACACATTTTTAGGCCTAGAGTCAGGATTAGCGCCGGTTTCTCAACTTTTACTTTTACTTTTACTGTATATATAATGATATACTATACTGCTTTTTTAAATATTATGCATAAAAAATCTGCGATAGATGTATTTATTGTGTGTCAATTAGTTTTAATTATACAGTCTCCTGTAATTCTAATATTGAATGGCTATGTACATTGTATGTGTTATTGATATGTTTTATATGTGTGTTTGTACATAGATGAGACTTAAATAAAGATAAATATATATATATATATATACTAGCCGATCCTTCATTCCACTCGCTTATGCTAGCGGGCGAGTGGATGTTTACATCTCTGCCGAGAGGAAACAAAGGGTTACAATTTACAAAGGGTAATTGCGCGGTGCAGTGCTATATTGGCGTAGTGATATCTAAATAATTGTGTACACTTTAAATATGATATTTACACTTACAAGACTTGTTATTTTCTATTATAAGCTTGAATAATCGGATTTTTTTTCGTAAAAAAAATGTTTGCTTTTGTGAGCATTCGTAAATTAGTCAAACCAAAAATTGCACTTTATTGTTGGTGGTGAAGGGCATATACATCACGTGACTTCAAACTCACTATGACTATGGCAGCCTCTGCGCATGCGCAAGTCTACCAAAAAACCACGACGATTTCTTAACCCTTTCCCTCATATAGACGCTTTCTGACGCCGCTTCAGCAGACGGCTTTTTGAAAACATAGTAACAAAAGAAGAAATTGCACAAAACGTGCAATTTCTCCTTTTGTCACAATGTTTTCCACTTTTAGTCATAGGTTATCCATTCAATTATAGAGATTTCCCATTATTTGACAAAATATGTTCAAAGTCGTCTGCTGCAGAATTGTCGTATGAGGGAATGGGTTAAATTCCAAAGGATACGGGATTAAAGTACGTTATACGTCTTTGGAGTGAAACGTTGAACGATGGTGTTTATAACGAGCCCTCGCCTTTGATTGGAAAACGATGAAGTATTGATGAGATTTTCGTAAAAAATGCTTTTATAAGATTTCTCAGACAGACCCTTAAGGGATTTAACATCGATTCTTCAGCTTGTCTCGCGGTTTCTATGTCTGAATGTCGATTTCTGTCAGTATGACTGTCAGTTCGTCTCGGTTTTCAAGCCTGTATGACTGTCAGTTCATCACGGTTTATATGTCCGTACGAATATCAGTTGTCTCGCGTTCAATGTCCGTATAACTGTCAGTTCGTCTCGGTTTCCAAGCCTGTATAACTGTCAGTTCGGTTCGGTTTCTTGGTCTGTATGACCGTCAGTTTGTCTCAGTTTTTATGTCTGAAAGACTGTCAGTTCGTCTCGGTTTCCAAGTCTGTATGACTGTCAGTTTGTCTCAGTTTTTATGTCTGAAAGACTGTCAGTTCGTCTCGGTTTCTAAGTCTGTATGACTGTCAGTTTGTCTCAGTTTTTATGTCTGAAAGACTGTCAGTTCGTCTCAGTTTCTATGTCTGAAAGACTGTCAGTTCGTCTCAGTTTTTATGTCTGAAAGACTGTCAGTTCGTCTCGGTTTCCAAGTCTGTATGACTGTCAGTTCGTTTCGGTTTCTCGGTCTGTATGACCGTCAGTTTGTCTCAGTTTTTATGTCTGAAAGACTGTCAGTTCGTCTCAGTTTCTATGTCTGAAAGACTGTCAGTTTGTCTCAGTTTCTATGTCTGAAAGACTGTCAGTTTGTCTCAGTTTCTATGTCTGAAAGACTGTCAGTTCGTCTCAGTTTCTATGTCTGAATGACTGTCAGTTTGTCTCAGTTTCTATGTCTGAAAGAATGTCAGTTTGTCTCAGTTTCTATGTCTGAAAGACTGTCAGTTCGTCTTGGTTTCAATGTTCGTATAACTGTCAGTTCGTCTTGTGTTTCTATTTCTATATGGCTGTCAGCTCGTCTCGGTTTCTATTTCTGTATTAATGTCAGTTAGTCGCGGTTTCTATGTCCATATGGCTGTCGGGTCGTCTCGGTTTATATGTCTGTATGACTGTCAGTTCATCACGGTTTCTATGTCTGAAAGACTGTCAGTTTGTCTCAGTTTCTATGTCTGAAATACTGTCAGTTTGTCTCAGTTTCTATGTCTGAAAGACTGTCAGTTCGTTTCAGTGTCTATGTCTGATAGACTGTCAGTTCGTCTTAGTTTCTATGTCTGAAAGACTGTCAGTTCGTCTCAGTTTCTATGTCTGAAAGACTGTCAGTTCGTCTCGGTTTTTATGTCTGAAAGACTGTCAGTTTGTCTCAGTTTCTATGTCTGAAAGACTGTCAGTTTGTCTCAGTTTCTATGTCTGAAAGACTGTCATTTCGTCTCAGTTTCTATGTCTGAAAGACTGTCAGTTTGTCTCAGTTTCTATGTCTGAAAGACTGTCAGTTCGTCTTGGTTTCAATGTTCGTATAACTGTCAGTTCGTCTTGTGTTTCTATTTCTATATGGCTGTCAGCTCGTCTCGGTTTCTATCTCTGTATTAATGTCAGTTAGTCGCGGTTTCTATGTCCATATGGCTGTCGGGTCGTCTCGGTTTCTATGCCTGTATGACTGTCAGTTCATCACGGTATCTATGTCTGAAAGACTGTCAGTTTGTCTCAGTTTCTATATCTGAAAGACTGTCAGTTTGTCTCAGTTTCTATGTCAGAAAGACTGTCAGTTCGTCTCAGTTTCTATGTCTGATAGACTGTCAGTTCGTCTCAGTTACTATGTCTGAAAGACTGTCAGTTCGTCTCAGTTTCTATGTCTGAAAGACTGTCAGTTCGTCTCAGTTTCTATGTCTGAAAGACTGTCAGTTTGTCTCAGTTTCTATGTCTGAAAGACTGTCAGTTCGTCTCGGTTTTTATGTCTGAAAGACTGTCAGTTCGTCTCGGTTTCTATGTCTGAAAGACTGTCAGTTCGTCTCGGTTTTTATGTCTAAAAGACTGTCAGTTCGTCTCAGTTTCTATGACTGAAAGACTGTCAGTTCGTCTCAGTTTCTATGACTGAAAGACTGTCAGTTCGTCTCAGTTTCTATGTCTGAAAGACTGTCAGTTAGTCTCGGTTTTTATGTCTGAAAGACTGTCAGTTCGTCTCGGTTTCTATGTCTGAAAGACTGTCAGTTCGTCTCGGTTTTTATGTCTGAAAGACTGTCAGTTCGTCTCAGTTTCTATGTCTGAAAGACTGTCAGTTCGTCTCAGTTTCTATGTCTGAAAGACTGTCTGTTCGTCTCGGTTTTTATGTCTGAAAGACTGTCAGTTCGTCTCGGTTTCTATGTCTGAAAGACTGTCAGTTCGTCTCGTTTTTTTTTGTCTGAAAGACTGTCAGTTCGTCTCAGTTTCTATGTCTGAAAGACTGTCAGTTCGTCTCAGTTTCTATGTCTGAAAGACTGTCAGTTCGTCTTGGTTTCAATGTTCGTATAACTGTCAGTTCGTCTTGTGTTTCTATTTCTATATGGCTGTCAGCTCGTCTCGGTTTCTATTTCTGTATTAATGTCAGTTAGTCGCGGTTTCTATGTCCATATGGCTGTCGGGTCGTCTCGGTTTCTATGCCTGTATGTCTGTCAGTTCATCACGGTTTCTATGTCTGAAAAGCTGTCAGTTTGTCTCAGTTTCTATATCTGAAAGACTGTTAGTTTGTCTCAGTTTCTATGTCAGAAAGACTGTCAGTTCGTCTCAGTTTCTATGTCTGATAGACTGTCAGTTTGTCTCAGTTTCTATATCTGAAAGACTGTTAGTTTGTCTCAGTTTCTATGTCAGAAAGACTGTCAGTTCGTCTCAGTTTCTATGTCTGATAGACTGTCAGTTCGTCTCAGTTTCTATGTCTGAAAGACTGTCAGTTCGTCTCAGTTTCTATGTCTGAAAGACTGTCAGTTTGTCTCAGTTTCTATGTCTGAAAGACTGTCAGTTCGTCTCGGTTTCTATGTCTGAAAGACTGTCAGTTCGTCTCGGTTTTTATGTCTGAAAGACTGTCAGTTCGTCTCAGTTTCTATGTCTGAAAGACTGTCAGTTCGTCTCAGTTTCTATGTCTGAAAGACTGTCAGTTCGTCTCGGTTTTTATGTCTGAAAGACTGTCAGTTCGTCTCGGTTTCTATGTCTGAAAGACTATCAGTTCGTCTCGGTTTTTATGTCTGAAAGACTGTCAGTTCGTCTCAGTTTCTATGTCTGAAAGACTGTCAGTTCGTCTCGGTTTCTATGTCTGAAAGACTGTCAGTTCGTCTCGGTTTTTATGTCTGAAAGACTGTCAGTTCGTCTCAGTTTCTATGTCTGAAAGACTGTCAGTTCGTCTCAGTTTCTATGTCTGAAAGACTGTCAGTTCGTCTCGGTTTTTATGTCTGAAAGACTGTCAGTTCGTCTCGGTTTCTATGTCTGAAAGACTATCAGTTCGTCTCGGTTTTTATGTCTGAAAGACTGTCAGTTCGTCTCAGTTTCTATGTCTGAAAGACTGTCAGTTCGTTTCAGTTTCTATGTCTGAAAGACTGTCAGTTCGTCTCGGTTTTTATGTCTGAAAGACTGTCAGTTCGTCTCGGTTTCTATGTCTGAAAGACTGTCAGTTCGTCTTGGTTTTTATGTCTGAAAGACTGTCAGTTCGTCTCAGTTTCTATGTCTGAAAGACTGTCAGTTCGTCTCAGTTTCTATGTCTGAAAGACTGTCAGTTTGTCTCAGTTTCTATGTCTGAAAGACTGTCAGTTCGTCTCGGTTTATTATGTCTGAAAGACTGTCAGTTCGTCTCGGTTGCTATGTCTGAAAGACTGGCAGTTCGTCTCAGTTTCTATGTCTGAAAGACTGTCAGTTCGTCTCAGTTTTTATGTCTGAAAGACTGTCACTTCGTCTCGGTTTCCAAGTCTGTATGACTGTCAGTTCGTTTCGGTTTCCAAGTCTGTATGACTGTCACTTCGTTTCGGTTTCTCGCTCTGTATGACCGTCAGTTTGTCTCAGTTTCTTTGTCTGAAAGACTGTCAGTTTCTATTTCTATATGGCTGTCAGCTCGTCTCGGTTTCTATTTCTGTATTAATGTCAGTTAGTCGCGGTTTCTATGTCCATATGGCTGTCGGATCGTCTCGGTTTCTATGTCTGTATGACTGTCAGTTCATCACGGTTTCTATGTTTCAATGGCTGTCAGTTTGTCTCTATTTCTGTCAGTATGACTATCATTTCTTCTCGGTTTCTATGTTTGAATGATTATCAATTTGTCTAGACTTTTATGTCTGTAACTCACAGTTCATACGGGTTTCTATTGCTTAACGACTGTCAGCTCGCATGTGTTCTGTCTCGATCTATATTAGGGGCGTAGCTTTTCAATAATCAATGTGTAGGCCGTTTTGTGAGAAAATCAACATTGTGGACTCTGCGTAAAGTATCGACCCGGATCAGCCTAAGCATGCCACACAGGCCTACCCGGATAGACACTTTTCGCCTCCTGTGGATTTTCTGTTTCAGGAATCACTACTCTATACATCTATCCCCCTAAGACGGAATGTGTCGGCCGGATCAGTCTGCGCGGATCTGGTCGATACATTACGCAGATGTTTATCGCCGCAGCTGTATTTTGGGCATTTTAAGAAAAAATGTGTAGGCACGTGCCTACAGTGCCTAAAGGGAGCTACGCCCCTGTTTATAGTTTGTCATCATCAGTTAACCTAAATCCTCCTGAATTGTCTATGAGTATCCAACCATTATTTATATTTGAGCATCGTCTAACGGTTTGACATCTACATGCATCTGCCTTCTGCGAAAATTCATAAGCACTTTGAAATCCAGGTGACGTAATAATTAAAAGAAACCGCTACGATTGTGTATCGGCGTCCGCCTTGTTTGTCGAGATATAGGTTAGGGTCATCCCAAATACTTTATAAATGGAAGTAGTGGTTTTCCTCCTTTTCACTCACTCCTGTTGGCTATCTAGATTGATTGGGGTTTATCGCCGTTTTCAAACATTTCTTAGTCATGTCACGATGGCCAGTTCACATACTCATGTGTTTCCTGGCTATCTCATACCAGTACTCAACACAACAGTATTTCCAAGCAACTGGCTGCTTTTCCACATAGACTGTTATCCCATTGGTGAAAGACGAATGACGCATGTCACAGTGACTTTTATCAAACGTTGGAAAGAATGTTGGCCGAGCTGGGATTCTATCTCACAACCCCTGGATTGACAGCCCGCGTCGCTACCGACTGAGCTACCGGGGCTCGGCCCTCAACATATAAGTTTCGCGTCTAGGGATTGTGGGTCTTAATGTATCGGCGTACAGGAAAGGCTCTATCGAGCCTATGCATCCAATCTGTCTCACCCGAGCCTTTGTCTTCCGTCTACATGTTATTTGATTCAAGATGCATCTTTGACAAAAAACTTCAATTACAGCCGCAGGGTTCAATTCCACCGACATGATATATACTTAGCGCTAAGTAAAACGTTTTAAGATACTTAAAAAGTATATTTCATCATTTTTGTTTCCCGAATATTTTGTAAAATATGAATGGTTGAATATGTTTAAGTAAATGACTAAGTTGACAGAAATAGTTACCTTGCTGACTAAACTATTTGTTAAGAAATTAAATATTTTTGCATTGTTATTAGGGAAACACAAATGATGAAATATGCTTTTAAGTATTTAAGTATTACTTAACGCTAAGTAAGCTTTGTGGAATTGGACACAGTAGTTGTTCGTCAATATTACTTAATTTATTTTATGTCAAATACATGTGTGTGTCCCCACCGGCTACAATGTAATTTGGCTGGGATAAAACTTGTAAAATATTGCTTGAACATTATTGGAACGTTCCTATATCTAAATTTATTTTTATTTGTCTAAATGCTATGCAGCTGTTTTAGAATATGTCCGAACAAATTAATGTTAATCTTTAATCAAGATTTATCTATTTTCAAAACCAGAAGGTCTTAATCTGAAATGGTTGCCAAGAACTCTGTAGCTTTGAATATTCGTGTTGATGTATAGTTGCCAAAAGATACATTAAATTCTAGATAACTCCTGAAATGCAGTTCACTGCAATCAGTGATGAACCGTTTAACCTTATATGCTCATTTTACAGCCGTCAGATTTGATGATGTTAATACACAAATTTAAAACCTAGGAAGTTGAAAACAAACTTTTAATAAACCTTTGAAAACATATCTTGAGGAAAAAAAGGAAGAAATTGCTCAAAAGTCGCCTGCTTCGGGGTGGTAAATATCGCAAACAAATGGAGTAAATAAATGGAGTAAATAAATGGAGTAAATAAATGGAGTAAATAAATGGAGTAAATAAACTCCAAATGAGCTTTCTTACAAGTTTGCTTGACCTCCGGAGTTTGGTACATTGATGTACAGTCAATACACATCCCGATCAACTTATCACGAACTCACGCCTGTTTTCTATCTAGATTGATTGGGGTTTAACGCCGTTTTCCTCATACAACAATTCTGCAGTAGACGACTTTGAACGTATTTTGTCAAAACATAGAAAATCTCCAAAATTGAATGGATAACCTATGTCTAAAAGTGGAAAACATTGTTGCAAAAGGAAAAATTGCACGTTTTGTGCAATTTCTTCTTTTGTCACTATGTTTTCAAAAAGCCGTCTGCTAAAGAGGCGTCAGAAAGCGTCTATATGAGGGAAAGGGTTAACGCCGTTTTCAACAATTTCTTATTCATATCACGACGGCCAGTTCACATACTCGCTACCGACTGAGCAACCGGGGCTCGGTGTTTGCAATCTAATCTTTAAAGAAGTTCTGAATGTCTCTCCAGAACAGTAATGGTGTTTGCATTCTAATCTTTAAAGAAGTTCTGAATGTCTCTCCAGAACAGTAATGGTGTTTGCAATCTAATCTTTGAAGAAGTTCTGAATGTCTCTCAAGAACAGTAATGGTGTTTGCAATCTAATCTTTAAAGAAGTTCTGAATGTCTCTCCAGAACAGTAATGGTGTTTGCAATCTAATCTTTGAAGAAGTTCTGAATGTCTCTCCAGAACAGTAATGGTGTTTGTAATCTAATCTTTCAAGAAGTTCTGAATGTCTGTCCAGAACAGTAATGGTGTTTGCAATCTAATCTTTGAAGAAGTTCTGAATGTCTCTCCAGAACAGTAATGGTGTTTGCAATCTAATCTTTAAAGAAGTTCTGAATGTCTCTCCAGAACAGTAATGGTGTTTGCAATCTAATCTTTAAAGAAGTTCTGAATGTCTCTCCAGAACAGTAATGAAGAAGCACTAACGATCGCAATGACCTTCCTCGGATGTCGGTTAGATCACGTGATGATGCTTAATCCGATTATAGACCGGCGTTCTACCCTTTCCCGCCGACAAATCTTCTGCAGGAAACGACTTTGCAAAACATCTTGACACACAGAGGAAAATATCTTCATTATAACAATGTAATCATTTAATAGTTGGTTTTTTTTAAAAGTCACGGAACAATATCAGAAATCGCCTATTGTGAACAATTTCCCTTTTTGCCACAATTGTTTCAAAACGAGTCTGCGCGTGGAAAAGTGTCGATATTCTTCACGACAAATTACAAAAACGATAATTATCACTTACTGTCCTTTTTAAGCCTCTACTATAAAAAGTTAAATGTACTAATAAGGATGTTATGCGAATTATAACCGTAGAAAATTCAAGAAAAATGCACAAGAAAGTTAGAGGTTACGACAATTAACGACAATTAACGACAATTAACGACAACTTACGACCAACCGACGTAGAGCATCGGAGATAAGTCGTACAACAGATCGTTTGTAACAGCAAGTGATCGTATGATGCAAATCGTTCGTAGTTACGGACGACCGATTGGATCGTAGGAAAGACACACATGATAGTAACTTGTACCTCAGTGATCGAAGTCAGAAAATAGTCCAAACATGTAATACTTAATAATCTGTTAACTAATCGCACACACAAATCTTGTTATGACCGATAATGGTCCCTTTACCTTGTCCATCTATCGTGGCGTTCGTGTTTACCGGATACACGTTCTCAGCCATTTTGTAAACACAAAAATAGTGATTCGGTCATGTTATATTACACATGTGATACATAAAGAAATACGTAATGGGTATATTAGATCGGATACAAGCATTGTCATGTGATAAATAATAGTGTTCACGATGGTCTCCACACAGGCCGCTTAAGACCACAAACAGATCATAGGTAGTAAGGCAGTTTCTCGTAAGTGTAGGAGTGACACGACTATCGTGCGACTGGATGTGACTGGTTATAGGAAGTACGAGATCAGATGAGACATTTCATAACGTCCAGTCGCTGATCATTTTAGCACCCTGTTTAAATGTTACATGTATTAGTAAACCGCATTTAAAAAGACATTTTTGCGACCGACACAAGAAGCTCGAACAGAGTCTTAACCCCTTCCCTCATACGACAATTCTGCAGCACACGACTTTGAATATATTTTGTCAAAAAATAGAAAATCTCATATAACCTATTACTTAAAGTGAAAAACATTGTGGCAAAAGGAGAAATTGCTCGTTTTGAGCAATTTCTTCTTTTGTCACTATGTTTTAAAAAGCCGTCTGCTGCAGAGGCGTCAGAAAGCGTCTATATGAGGGAAAGGGTTAAAGTGATCTTACGACAGATTTAACCAGACCTTTCAAGTCGTATGAATGAAAAGTCGTGCGACTAGTCTTCTACTGGGTTGTCATTCATGGTCATGTGTCGATCAAACTAGTCTTTTGAAAGTTTCAGTGTGACCGCAACCTTGTTTCGGTAAAAAAAAAAAACAAAAAAACAATCACGTCACTCCCGCAAGTTCCTGCGACCACTTGTGATCGAAGACGAGACCTGACTGGACTTATATTTAATCGGAACTCCTCGGGTTATTCCGTCATCCTTCATCATCCAATCGGAACACCTCGGGTAATTCCGTCAGCCTTCATCATCCATCGCCGAGGTATTCCGATTGGTGAAGCATTCATCACCGACGTATTCCGATTATAGGACTTATATTATGTGGCAAACACTTCGTTGTCGACACCTAAGTTAAATAGTGCCGACTGATAATTGAATAAATGATTGTCCGAGAAAATGCGAATTCATGTCATATATTGTCGATGGAAATTCGATTAACACAGGACTGTTTGATTTGTACTGTTGACAGAGTACGGGAATAACAATGTTACGCCATGTTTTACTATTTGGTCAGACAATAGTGTAAATGGACATAACTAACAGAAACTAATTACATCTACTCGAATCGCCCTGAACGCCGCAAATAATACAATTCCATTTCAGACCAATCGAGTGCATCCTCCGAAATGTTAATGTCATGTCTAGACAGTTGTTTTATACTTGAATAAATAAATTAAATAAGAGAGAGAAATAGAAATCAAATTTAAATGCTTAAATGTATATTCAACGTACATGTATATTGGTAGAAATGGGAAATATGGTGAGAAGTTAGTGTGATCCGTCCGTCTAACATGTGTGAAAACACTGTTCTTTTACTAAACAAAAAACAACAACTTTGTTTCCCAAATTCCCACATACATCAAATCTACAGCAAATGACTTTGAAAGTATTTTGGCAAAATATGCAAAAGTTGATATAAATAAAAGTATATATATTTGATCGAGATGGAAACATTGTAGAAACAAAATAAATTGCACAGTATGATAATGTTTTCTAAAAGTCGGCTGCGCTGTAGATGCATAAACGGCATCTGCATATATGGGGACACGGTTAAAAGTCAAAAGGAGGTAAAACAATTGAATTGAGCCGTCCCGCGAGAAAACCAACATTGTGGACTCTGCGTTAAGTATCGACCCGGATCAGCCTAAGCATGCTGCGCAGGCTAACCCAGAAAGACACGTTTCGCCCTCCTGTAGATTTTCTGTTTCAGGAATCATTACTGTATACCTCTTTCCCCCTGAGACGGAATGTGTCGGCCCGGATCAGTCTGCGCGGAGAGCGCAGGCTGATCTGGGTCGATACATTACGCAGATACCATAATATTGGTTTTCTCGCGAGAGTTTCTTTTCAAAGCGGCGTTTAAACATCATACAAACAATCACATAAAAAGACAAATCTAATATTGTTCGCTATGCGGCATAAACACTGATCTTATCGCAGAGGCCATAATGTATGTTCTCTCAAATAAGGCTCAAAGAGTCCTCTTTTTTCCTAAGACCCCTTTTATCACAACGCGGCGCATACATAGATAAAAGTACAGTTTAAATGCATGTTTGTTGATCGATCGATTGATTACGGTTTAGACATTTCAGCAAGTTCTCGTTTCATTTCACAGCGGTATTTTTCCACCTATCACTTAGGTTCTGCCATTTATCGCAGTGGTGGAACTCCATGAAAATATCACTTATTTTCTGACAGATAAACACTTAAATGAGTATATCCATTAAAAAATAGTCAAGGAAAAACATACTTTCCGCTTAGTTGGAAAAGACTACTTTAAGAACTTATAAAATATAATTTTTCAGTAATGCTTTGCTATTATTTCTCATAGATAAACACTTAAATGAGTATATCCATTAACAAATAGTCAAGGAAAAACACACTTTCCGCTTAGTTGGAAAAGAATTCTTTAAGAACTTATAAATCATAATTTTTTCAGTAATACTTTGCTATTAAACTAAAACACTTAACCACGTGTAGACCCTTGTTGACGCTTCTGCAGCTGGCGACTCTTGAAAACATTGTGGCAAAAATATAAATTGATCATAGTAATTGCTCCTTTGGCCACAATGTGTCTATTCAATATTAACTCTATTCAATAATGATATCTTCACTTTAAGAGTTTCTCCTTATGTTTGCCAATATATTTTCAAAGTCGTCTCCTGCAGATTTGTTGTATGTGGAAACGGGTTAACTCAGGTTTGTAATGTCAATTTCACCACGTGATTATTTTAAAATAGATGAGTGACTAAAACGGTCCATCTGTAACCCCGTTAAATCACTTTTCCTGATACAAACGACATGTGTCGCCACAGTAGCAGACGAAATGTTTATTCACGTCACTCCTAACAATGAAAAGGAACGAGGGATCTCACTGAATAAAACATAGACAACTGGTTCCATACACTATTTTAAGAAAATGCCTGCTTTACACACATATGTTAAGGAAATATATAAACATTTTGAAATATACATGTTATTACAATACAAAAAATAGTTCAGAAAAAGGAGAAATAGTTAATTCTGAGGAATATGTTAAAGCTTTCTAAAGTCGTTTCTTTCAAAGCCGGTCAAATGCCGTCTGTAATAGGCCAAAAAATAAATTGTAAAGTTCGAGGGTAGCTTGGAGGAGGTAAGGGGTGACTGGCTACTGACAGCATTAGAAAATACGAGAGTGCCCAAATTGTATTTTCATCGTTCTGTTTGATAAGGTGTTTAAGTGCGGACTCTATCCATAAATCATCTACTTTATCTTAGTAATTGACATCAAATCTTTCAGTTTGTTCTATTCTTGTACTTCCGATCATTCACATGTACATGTACGCATCAGACGAAAGAGTGGCTTGTCTCTATTCGAGTATCGATCATTAAATGCGCTTTGCAAATAATATAAAGCCGTTCAGACGAAATAGTTGATTGTCTCTATTCGAGTATCGATCACTATATTGGGCTATACATATAATATAAAGATGTTCAGACGAAATAGTTGATTGTCTCTATTCGAGTATCGATCAATATATTGGGCTATACATATAATATAAAGATGTTCAGACGAAATAGTTGATTGTCTCTATTCGAGTATCGATCAATATATTGGCCTATACATATAATATAAAGATGTTCAGACGAAATAGTTGATTGTCTCTATTCGAGTATCGATCACTATATTGGGCTATACATATAATATAAAGCTGTTCAGACGAAATAGTTGATTGTCTCTATTCGAGTATCGATCACTATATTGGGCTATACATATAATATAAAGCCGTTCAGACGAAATAGTGCATTGTCTCTATTCGAGTATCGATCACTATATTGGGCTATACATATAATATAAAGCTGTTCAGACGAAATAGTTGATTGTCTCTATTCGAGTATCGATCAATATATTGTACTATACATATAATATAAAGCCGTTCAAACGAAATAGTGGATTGTCTCTATTCGAGTATCGATCACTATATTGGGCTATACATATAATATAAAGCCGTTCAGACGAAATAGTTGATTGTCTCTATTCGAGTATCGATCACTATATTGGGCTATACATATAATATAAAGCTGTTCAGACGAAATAGTTAATTGTCTCTATTCGAGTATCGATCATTATATTGGGCTATACATATAATATAAAGCTGTTCAGACGAAATAGTTAATTGTCTCTATTCGAGTATCGATCACTATATTGGGCTATACATATAATATAAAGATGTTCAGACGAAATAGTTGATTGTCTCTATTCGAGTATCGATCACTATATTGGGCTATACATATAATATAAAGCTGTTCAGACGAAATAGTTGATTGTCTCTATTCGAGTATCGATCAATATATTGTACTATACATATAATATAAAGCCGTTCAAACGAAATAGTGGATTGTCTCTATTCGAGTATCGATCACTATATTGGGCTATACATATAATATAAAGCCGTTCAGACGAAATAGTTGATTGTCTCTATTCGAGTATCGATCACTATATTGGGCTATACATATAATATAAAGCTGTTCAGACGAAATAGTTAATTGTCTCTATTCGAGTATCGATCATTATATTGGGCTATACATATAATATAAAGCTGTTCAGACGAAATAGTTAATTGTCTCTATTCGAGTATCGATCACTATATTGGGCTATACATATAATATAAAGATGTTCAGACGAAATAGTTGATTGTCTCTATTCGAGTATCGATCACTATATTGGGCTATACATATAATATAAAGCTGTTCAGACGAAATAGTTGATTGTCTCTATTCGAGTATCGATCAATATATTGTACTATACATATAATATAAAGCCGTTCAAACGAAATAGTGGATTGTCTCTATTCGAGTATCGATCACTATATTGGGCTATACATATAATATAAAGCCGTTCAGACGAAATAGTTGATTGTCTCTATTCGAGTATCGATCACTATATTGGGCTATACATATAATATAAAGCTGTTCAGACGAAATAGTTGATTGTCTCTATTCGAGTATCGATTACTTTATTAGACTATACATATACTGTTAAGCCTCGTCAGCCGATTTGAGGTCTTATTGCACATCCGGTTTGGCATCGATTAAAGTTCCATTCGAGTACAAACACAGTACTACAATTATAGGTATTTGTTTGTAAGACGAAACATTTTGAGACATTTGACATATAGGCGGATAGCTAAGACTCTGGTGAGACTGTGTGCATGCAGAGGCTCACCAGAGTCTTACATGTACGCAGATGCATTTACCATTTACCACATATAGACGCATTTTAACGCCTCTGCTGCAGACAACTTTCTAAAACATTGAGGCAAATGAAGAAATGTCTCAATTACTTCTTTCGCCACAATGTTTTCATGCTTTTCGATGAGTATACTCCCATTTATAGAGAAGTTCCATGTTTTTGTCTAGATGTTCCAAAAGTTGTCTCTGTTACAGATGCGGAGTTCGAACATATTTGAGAGACGCAGCTCCTATCGAAATAACATTTAACCCTTTCCCTCGTTTTGAGCAATTTCTTCTTTTGTCACTATGTCTTCAAAATGTCGTCTGCTACTATTGCGTCAAAAGGTTTGAAAGGGTTAACCGTTTCGCTGAATAAAACAAAAGCCCGCATTTGATGCCTTTTAAGATAACGACATTAGGAATCAAGTGCGGTAAAAGGGGATATTGTTCTCAACAATGCTTCAACACTGTTCTAAGTAATATTCCGGACTGAGATTTACATTGTATATATGTTTTAACCATTAAATGATACGAAGTTACCGTGAGTAAAACCTCGGACAAAAGCAGCACTCATCTTTCAGACAAGGTCAAGTTTCTCTGCATCAGAAATTCTGAAAATGTTTAAGAAATCAGCTTTAAGGCGTGCAAATGTAGTTTTACCATTGCAAATAAAACGTGAGGACACTGTCAGTCTACCATTGCAATTACAACGAGAGAACACTGTCAGTCTACCATTGTAAATAAAACGAGAGAACACTGTCAGTCTACCATTGCAAATAAAACAGAGAACACTCTCAGTCTACCATTGCAAATAAAACAGAGAACACTGTCAGTCTACCATTGCAAATAAAACGAGAGAATACTGTCAGTCTACCATTGCAAATAAAACAGAGAACACTGTCAGTCTACCATTGCAAATAAAACAGAGAACACTGTCAGTCTACCATTGCAAATAACACGAGAGAATACTGTCATTCTACCATTGCAAATAAAACAGAGAACACTGTCAGTCTACCATTGCAAACACGAGAGAACACTGTCAGTCTACCATTGCAAATAAAACAGAGAACACTGTCAGTCTACCATTGAAAATTAAATGCGAGAACACTGTCAGTCTACCATTGCAAATAAAACGAGAGAACATTGTCAGTCTACCATTACAAATAAAACAGAGAACACTGTCAGTCTACCATTACAAATAAAACAGAGAACACTGTCAGTCTACCATTACAAATAAAACGAGAGAACATTGTCAGTCTACCATTGCAAATAAAACGAGAGAACATTGTCAGTCTACCATTGAAAATAAAACGAGAGAATACTGTAAGTCTACCATTGAAAATAAAACGAGAGAATACTGTCAGTCTACCATTGAAAATTAAACAAGAGAATACTGTTAGTCTACCATTGCAAATAAAACGAGAGAACATTGTCAGTCTACCATTGAAAATAAAACGAGAGAATACTGTAAGTCTACCATTGAAAATAAAACGAGAGAATACTGTCAGTCTACCATTGAAAATTAAACAAGAGAATACTGTTAGTCTACCATTGAAAATAAAACGAGAGAACATTGTCAGTCTACCATTGAAAATAAAACGAGAGAATACTGTCAGTCTACCATTGAAAATTAAACGAGAGAATACTGTCAGTCTACCATTACAAATAAAACGAGAGAACACTGTCAGTCTACCATTGCAAGTAAAACGAGAGAATACTGTCAGTCTACCATTGAAAATTAAACGAGAGAATACTGTCAGTCTACCATTGCAAATAAACCGACAGAACACCGTCAGCCTACCATTGAAATTAAAACGAGAGAATACTGTCAGTCTACCATTGAAAAGTAAACGAGAGAATACTGTCAGTCTACCATTACAAATAAAACGAGAGAACACTGTCAGTCTACCATTGCAAGTAAAACGAGAGAATACTGTCAGTCTACCATTGAAAATTAAACGAGAGAATACTGTCAGTCTACCATTGCAAATAAACCGAGAGAATATTGTCAGTCTGAACTTGTACATTGCGATAAGCCCCGCCTTACACATTAAATATTTACATGACAAATGATTGTTGTCTCGGAGTTGTATATATGGATTCGGCTTAACGAATGTGCAGGCGTTTTGTTCGCGAAAGTCGAAAATAGCAGAAAATAGGTTATATTTGAATGTATCACTCAATATAAAATGAACCCAGGATAACACAATCCCGCCATAGCTTGTAAAAAATCATATGTTAGCCCGTTCTAAGAAAAGTGTAAACGTTGACTTTAATGAACAATGTAGATCCAGATATAAACCTGTGCATCCACACTGTCTGATCAAGATCTTCATTGTTCACGTATTTCCTACTTAAGAGTTTGCGAAGATTCAATCACATTGTGTAGATTATTGTAACACTGAGCAGATGGAGAGGTCGATCTGAACTGCTCCGATATGCCAATCTCTACCTTTTCCCAGCTTATCTATTTTCGAGTGAACTAGATGGTATGATTCACCAATTGAAGGTCAATATTACTGTCTACTTTGGAAAACAAAGTATAAGTACATACTTGCAAACAAGTGAATTTAGTGAATAGAGTAAAACAATTATGGAGCAATAGTAGAAAAATGTTCATTATGATAAATTTATCCATTTTTTCATCTCGTTAAAATGCGCAAAATGTGACTAAATGTGGGTATGATTCACCAATTGAAGGTCAATATTACTGTCTGCTTTTGAAAAACAAGGTATAAGTACATACTTGCAAACAAGCCAATTTAGTGAATAGAGCATAACAACCATGGAGCAATAGTAGAACAATATTCATTATGATCAATTTATCCTTCTTTTCATCTCGTTAAAATGCGCTCTAAAATTGACAAAATGTGATTAAATGCGCTCTAAATGAGACTAAATGTGACTAAATGTGATTAAATGTGACTACTAAATGTGACTAAATGTGACTAAATGTGACTTAATGTGGTTAAATGTGGTTAAATGTGGGTATGGATTAACCCTTTCCCTCATACGACAATTCTGCAGCAGACGACTTTGAACATATTTTGTCAAAACATAGAAAATCTCCATAATTGAATGGATAACCTATGACAAAAAGTGGAAAACATTGTGGCAAAAGGAGAAATTGCACGTTTCGTACAATTTCTTCTTTTGTCACTATGTTTTCAAAAAGCCGTCTGCTGCAGAGGCGTCAGAAAGCGTCTATATGAGGGAAAGGGTTAAGAAACAAGCGGGATCCATTTTCCAGTGACGTGGGATCGATTTTGATTAAACAAGATGTCCATTTATCTTCTCCTGTCCGAAGGAATGACCAGTCGCTCGGACCAGACTTGACCAGTCGGCCTGTTGCAACATGTCAGCTGCGGGCAATTCCTGTTTACCGTTAATTAAGTTAATGGAAGCGATCGGTTCACCTGTCGAGTCATGGAAAAGTGACCCCCACACCATTATAAATTCATCTTTCCTAACTCTAGAAATATTAGCATATGAGCTGTTCCCCGAGAAAACCAACATTATGGACTCTGCGTAATGTATTCACCCAAATGCTACCTATTTAAGAAAGAAATCTCGTTAAATAGATAAATATGTATCTACATGAATATCATGAACCGTCCCAAGAGAGGACCAACATTATGGGCTCTGCGTAATGTATCGACCCAGATCAGCCTGCGCAGTCCGCGCAGGCTAATCCGGGCCGACACATTCCGTCACAGGGTGATAGAGGTGTAGAGTAATGATTCCTAAGACAGAAAATCCACAGAAGGCGAAAAGTGTCTGTCTGGGTTAGCCTGCGTGGCATGCTTAGGCTGATCCGGGTCTACACTTTACGCAGAGTCCGCAATGTTGGTTTAACCTCGTGAAACGGCTCATACGTCTCCGTGCACTGAACCCTTTCCCTTTCGCATTTTAACGCAATAGCAGCAGACGACTTTTTAAAACATTGTGGCCAAAGGTGAAATTGCTCATGATGAGCAATTTCACCTTTGGCCACAATGTTTTCCACTTATAATCATTGGTTATCCATTCAATTAAAGAGATTTTCCATTTTTTGACAAAATATGTTCAAAGTCGTCTACTGCAAATTAGTTGTATGTGGGAAAGGGTTAATGGAAGCGATCGGTTCATATGTTGAGTCAAGGAAAAGTGACCCCCACACCATTAGAAACTTATCTTTGATAACTCACGACGATATAAACCCCCAAGATCAGCATAGCAGCCGTTCCACGAAAAAACCAACATTATGGACTCTGCGTAATGTATCGACCCAGATCAGCCTGTGCAGTCCGCTCTGATCACGGTTTACTCTGTTCGCAGTTCAATGAGTCTTTAACCCATATACATGTACAACAAACCTGCAGCAGACGACTTTGAAAACCTGCTGCAAAAAGTATTGAAAATTCATATAAAATGAAAGTATACTAATTGAAATGTGCTGTACACTAATGTAGGAATTGCTGATTAGGATGAGAGATTTCTCCTTTTGCTAAAAAAAAAGGTCGTCTGCTGCAGAGTTGTCAGAAATGTTTGTGGGAAGGGTTAAAACATTGCAGACGTTAGGTGACACATAAAACATGCTGTCGGGATATTCGGATTTTGGCCAGGGTCAAAAATAGAAATAATAACAAATAAGAAGTTTTGGGTACATTTTTGGGTAAATGGTTGAATTTGATGTTTATAAATGTGAAAATCAAGCTCTAAGCATGGGATTGATTTTTTCAGTTAAACCCACTTCTCCTTCCGGTTTGACAACACTGGTTGCAGAGCTAGGCTTGAATTTAGAGGTAAATTTGAATACCAGCTTTCGCGTCCAAAATTACTTGAAAAGGAGCTGGTAACGTGGTATTTCTGACTGCATCCAAAGATTGCCTATCGTTTTGAGAGTCTTAGCAGCCTTTCAAATTTACACTAAACCCCTGAGTTTTTGTTGGGTGATTTTTAGAATAAAGGGTCAAAATTGATCTTTCTGTCCTACCTTTTTCACACTGTTTCAGACCACTTTTGTGGCCACGTCTTTCCATAATATGGACTGAGAGTGTGACTTCCGGTTATTTTCTTATAATTCTGGCACTCCTTGATACAGGAAAACCCTTTTTATCGAACCGGTATGGATATTATGAGAAATATTGAGAGAATAAAAGTTGGGGTTTCCCAGGAAACAGAAAATTAGCTTTCAACTGTGTTGTGCCACCTTAAGTAGACAATTGAAGTCCGATTTAACACTGGATAAGTTATATAAATATAACATTGGAAAAAGTAATTTTTCAGCTACAGTTTCGCTAACGATGTAAAGGTAAAGAGGCTACACTTACAGCTTTTTATCAGACGTTCCAGATACAAATTACTAAATATCATAATCTGGGCGTTTAATTTCATTCTAGTATACGCCTATTTTGGGTGGACGCTTTGTGTAGCACGTCACAAGAAAATCCACATCCGGGACATTGCGACGAGCGAATATTTGGAACCACCAGCGCCAAAGCGCAGCCTGATCTCAATCGTCTTTGATGGTCAACGTCTTTGGTTACTACAACAAACCGACTATACAAATACGCAATTTGGTGGTGATCTGTATTAAATACAGACACTTTCTGACGGCTCTGCTGCAGTTGACGTTTGAAAACATTTTGGCAAAAAGAGAAAATGCTCATGATAAGTAAATTTGCCACAACGTTGTTCAACTCTGATGTATAATTAGTCTCATTTATGGTGATTTTTTCACTTTTTTGACAATACGTTTTCAAATTCGTCTGCTTTAGATTTGTTGCATGTGGGAAAGATTTAATTTCAAAACTTCTGAAAGTCATGGTTCGCATGACGTGGTTCGTCTTGCAGCGGTGAAAGATTAAGATAATTCGGGAGCACCTGGCAAATGCAAGTGTTTTATTGGCGTTCGTATGTATACAAACAATCTGCTGGTTCAAGGATTTGTTGACCCGTGCTGCGTGAAGAAACAGCTACTACGAAGCGGTACGTTGTGATTATTTAACTGGATCTGACATTGAGTTTGACAATTATTTCGTTATAATAATCCAGAGGTCTAGATAAGGGGGAGTAAACTGGTTTTTCCCCCACAATTTATTATCTCTATTACTAATCAACTTTACAAATGTTAAATGCTGTAGTCAGTGAGTTCATTACATTGAGCTCCCACAGCATAGGCGGGGTTTGAGTGTCGAAAAAGGATTAAGGAATATGGAGAAAAAAAACCCTGCATATCCAGAGTTTTGGTTATATTAGTAGTCACTGGTTTATTAACAGTAATAATACCGTCGAGTGTATCATGTAGTCTTATGTCTCTCACTGTTAAATCCATTGGTTACAATTTGGAAAATCTTTTAAGAAATTCATTGAAAACATTATGACAAAAGGATAAATTTGAGAATACTTGGGGGAAAAAACATTAGACCATGTTGATATAAATAGCCTCTCCATATAGTCTACTATAAGAACCACGCTTTTTTAGAATATGACATTATGCTATTACTAGCAACGGTTTTTCACGAATATAAACTCAGACGCCTGTGGTGGGATATAGGTAAAGTACATTCTATGCGATACATATGATAGGAGACCTTATTGCGTAACGGATCTGTCAGAACGTGGGAGGGACATAATACCCGTACATTGGACTGCAGATTTAGTATTTCTTCAGAGCATGTGCACTTGTCTCTCCTAATTGGACACTAAGAACCGTGAAGAGACTGTACCCATGCCGAGGTTCATGCGTCTTTACTTTTGCTGTTGAAACATAACCTAACAGTCGTATTCTGTTTATTTAACCCTTTCCCACATACAGACGCAAGTTAACGCTTCTGCAGCAGAAGATTGTCGGAAACACTGTGGCAACAAAGAACTTTCTCATTATGAGCAATTTCTCCATTTGCCAATATGGTTTCTTCTCTATTAAATTATTATACTTTCATTTACAGAGATGTTTCTGCTGCAGATTTGTCGTATGTTGGAAAGGATTAACTGTATGTTTTCAACCTTTTAGAAGTAAATTAATTTACAATAGAAAAATACTCGGAGAACTTTTGACGTTCATTTCAAGATTCGAATATCTTACTACAACAACAAATAGCAGCCATTATTCAGAAAATATCGTAAATCACAAATTTTCTATTGTCGTTTTATCGTATTATAAATTCATTATCCTAAATAATTGTCAGCCGTGATTCCTTTTTATTGTCTGGATATAAACTTTCAAAGCAGGCTACTTTAACAATAAACGTTTACAAAATAACTACCGATATAAAGAAAGGAAGATATATTCAACATAATAACTTAATGTTCGAGGTAATATCCTGTTACCTAGATTTAAATCTAGTATTTGTTTTGATTGTTTTGATTAGGTTTTGCGCAATTTTCAACATTATTTTAGTTATATCACTGCGATAGCTCACTTTTATTTTTGTATTCATTGGTTAGGTAACCAGAACTAGACCCTGCCTATTGGCACTCCAACGTTACCGCCGCGACTGGCCGCCCGGTTCCAAATCCCAGTCTCTTATTACTTGGCCATTGCGGATTTCGTTAAATTTAGTAACACACGCTCCTATCTCGATATACTTTTTTATCTGAGCTCTACGAGAATCAATCACTTGCAAATGGCAACAAGTGTAGACACTGCACTAATTGCTAATTTGTCAGAGAAGGTTTCTAAGAAATTCTGAAAACTGTCAACTTTGATCAGTTTGCGTGAATTCGCACAGATATTTATATAAAACATTGTTGACTTTACGTAAAGTAGTGACCCTGATCAGCCTTAGCATGCCACACAGGCTTATCCGGACAGACACTTTTTGCCTCTTGTGGATTTTCTGTTTCACGAATCATTACTCTATACCTCTATCCCCATGAGACGTAATATGTCGGCCCGGATTAGCCTTCGCGGACTGCGCACGCTGATCTGGGTCGATACATTACGCAATGTCAATAATGTTGGTTTTCTCGTAGAACGGCTCATATATATTCCATAGAAACGTATTTTCCAGGTTACAAAATAGCCTTCTTGTGAATACAGTACTTTGATATAATAAACTACTCAAAACTTGTGATTTCTTATGTTGACGCTTTACATACAGTATATGGTATATGTGTAAGTTTGGATAAGGCAGAAAAGATGTACAGGCTGGTCTGAATATACACTATTCACAAATGCCAATATGTACGTTTTCGAATGGATATAATAATGTTAACCAAATTGTTTGATGCGATTTCGCCATTTACTAAGCGCATTAGTGCACAAGAATCGGATTCCGGATTACAATTTGGTGAAATACGGAAAGTTGTATTTTGCACGTTGTATCCAACTCGTATTTGTGATGAGTATCGTATAAAAAAGATATATCGGGTAATGGTTGAGCTCAGATAAGAAACCAGTTGAAATTCATTCCCATTACGAGTTTGAAAAATTGCTATTGACGTGTTGTATAAAAATAGCTTTATCATGGAACTCTTGGGTATGTTTTAGTGTGTTCGTAACCCTTTACCTCATACATACGCTTTCTGACGCCTCTGCAGCAGACGGCGTTTTGAAAACATACTGACAAAAGATCTCGAAACGAGCAATTCCTCGATTTGCCACAATGTTTTCCACTTTTAGTCATAGGTTATCCATTAAATTTTAGAGATTTTCTATTTTTTTGACAAAATATGTTCAACGTCGTCTGCTGCAGATTTGTTGTAAGGGGGAAAGGGTTAAAGATTTATTATGCACGGAGGAGTCGATATGCAACGCAAAAAGCAAAGTTTCTAGATACTAAAAAATACACATAAACAAGATATGATTTTGTCGGTCGAGAACAGTGCTTTTTTTAAAAAAAAAATATAGAAGATCTATGTCAAGGTCATACTATTTATAATTGATTCATCATCAAACAGTTATTGTAGATAATAATACCAGAGACATATAAAGTCCATCTTTGATTGGTCAAACGGTATTGTCAATGTTAAAGTTTGCTTTTGACCTAGTCGTGCAATTTTGTCTTCGAATACGAGTAACAAAACTATGGGATTGTATTTGTTGGACACGAAACAGTATCTTTACACGATTTCTAAATATACAACAAATCTGCAGCAGAAGACTTTGAAACCATCTATAGTCAACATATGGAATGTCTCGGGAAATGAAAGTTTAACTATTTAATAAGGTTGAAAACATTATGGTAAACGGAGTAAATTCTCATTATGAGCAATTTCTCCTCTTTCCAAAATGTTTTCAAACGTCTTCTGTATAAGCAAAGGCGTCATACATTATCTGTATGTGGGAAAGGGGTTTAAACACGGCAGAGGTAGAGACACTGACCATTGTATTTAAAATCAATAACGTATTATACATAACATATTACAACAATTCCAAAAGAAGGTCGAAATAGGTGTAATTGGTAAGCATAATTTACTTGTCGGGTTTGTTTCGGCCGAGCCCCAGTAGCCCAGTCGGTAGCGACGCGGGCTGTAAATCCAGGAGTTGTGAGTTCGAATCCCAGCTCGGCCAACATCCTTTTCGACGTTTGACAAAAGTCACTGTGACATGCGTCATTCGTCTTTCACCAATGGGCTGTTTAACAGTATATGTGGAAGAGCAGCCTGTTGCTTGGAAAGTATGTTGTGTGGTATGGGAAAACCAGCAAACGCATGAGGTGGTGAACTGGTCGCCGTGATATGACAGGAAAATTGTTGAAAATGGCGCTAAACCCTAATCAATCAGTTGTTTAATTCGTCAGTATATGAACCGTCCCGCGAGAAAACCAACACTGTGGACTCTGCGTAAAGTATCGACCCAGATCAGCCTAAGCATGCAGCGCAGGCTTACCCGGCTACACACTTTTCGCCCCCTGTGGATTTTTGTTTTAGGAATCATTACTGTATACCTCTATCCCCCCTGTGACGGAATGTGTCGGCCCGGGTCAGTCTGCGCGGACTGCGCAGGCTGATCTGGGTCGATATATTACGCATATGCCATAATGTTGGTTTTCTCGCGGGACGGCTGTCTTGCACATGACGCACACATATTGGCACTGACAACAGTGTTACTTTCAAATTTAAAACTTTAATGGATGGACTGGAACATATTATCAATATATTACCGTTATATTTGAAAAGAAGACAAATCTATGTAGACAAAATGTATCAATAAAAACCGGAGATTTCAACTCAGAGGTCGAAGCAGACCTATACAATTGAGAGATAAATAGACTGGAGACAAGTTCGGTGTTAACACATGAATTGAGTGCTGTTAATAGTTCCTATGCTTAACCGGTCTACAGTAGTTCCAATCTTCTTTTGAACTGTGCTCTACGAAAAAAAAAAAAAAAAAAAAAGATCTTACATGATGTTCAACCATTGTTGATCCATATAATATCTACTTGATGTACACTGGTCGTGAACTACTCATAGAGGCTGCCTTGAAACTTCTGAGAAACAGTATACGGTCGAATAAGATAGAAAAAGGTCTATATCTACACGTGTCATATATCGAGGACTTGGCGTGAAACGGTTGTAACTAAAAACCTATTTTGAAAACCCTGGTTTAGGGGCGATTTTGAACCCTTTGTAAACAATGCAATTTTAGGTGCCATAGCTCAGAACGAGCAATGGCACCTAAATTTCCATTATTTACAAAGAAAAATGATTTAATGGTTATAAAGACTTTATGACGATGTGATTAACCTTGGTAATTTAAATACCCATTTTAGTTACAACCGTTTCACGCCAAGCCCTCGATATACACTCTAACGGTCGTTAGCCAACGGCTTATATATATTCGTATTTGCTTTTCCAAAAAGATAAACAATACATCAATACAGTATGAGCAATTTCTCCTTTTGCCCCAATGTTTCAACTCCAATCAATAGTTATACTTCATTAATGGAAACCGACCATAGTTTTGTCTAGATGTTTTCAAAATTGACTGCTGCTATATATATTGTATGTGGAGGAAGGGGGGGAAGGAGGTTGTAAATACATCTCCGTAAAGAGACCAGATAAATGGATATCGTACACCTAAACGGAACACAAATTCTGATTTGGTTGTCAAAGAAGTAACTCTGGGTTTATATAACAGGTCAGATTACACTAATTATGTAAATCAAAAAGTTTCAGCTCTCAATTGTCACACTTTTTTCAATGTATACAATAAAGACACCCTATACCATTGGAAGAATTAATTTCTCACATATAAACAAAAAGTAATAAAGAAATCGTTAAGCTGGTTCCCATTATTTTGCACACAATCGGGCTGGTCAAAAGCGTTTTCTGTGCATTCTATACATAAAACTCATTTAAACAAGTCTGTCTTTGGACTGTTTGGCTGCGGATGTATTTGGTGTAATTTAATCTACACGGACAGAGAAAGCTCTTGTTTGCGCATGCTCTCGATGGTCCTCACTACAGCCCTTAAACGATGGACGTGACTTATGTACACGTACACATGACGTCAACACAGGAAATTCGAGTTTTATAACGTTGTTACGACGGTGATTTACTCTGAACAATGATAATCATATTAGACAAACACAAGCATTCTTGTAAATCTATTTGTGTGCGCAAGACCATTATTTTTGCACCTGACGTAATAATTACGATAACTACAAGACTATAACGACATACGTTTAAATACCAGTGATAGCCGTAATGCCTGTACCTTCGTCATTTTCGCTTTGGATACAATTGTGATGACATTAATTCTGGTAATAACACTATCTTATGGACTTGAAGACATTGCTTTATTATAATATGCAATGCACGAAGAAAAAATAAGCAGTAGAGTAATAATATGAAACCATGCCAAATTGACGTATTGAATTGTGACATCTAAAGATTGTCATGAACTCTTTCAGCGCCGAATTGTTTAAAGTAGACTCTTCCATGTTCAAAATCGGGCGTTTCCATTCTTTTGTAATAAGACTTTTGGAATATATTTATAACTTAAAGGCAAACAATGCTGATTTCAGGTGAGACAGCTCGTTACGAGCTGACTCGCCTGAATTTGCATTGTTTGCAAGAACCCCCATATTGCCTTTGGCCCTGAAAGAGTTAAATTCATAGTAAAATGTGGGTGTTTCTTTCTAAAAGTTTAAATCAACAACGAAAGAAGTTCTTGTGAAGTTGCAAAATGCGTTATGTCTAGAGATAAATAATACAACGGTTGGTAAAGCTTCCCAGTATACGTATATAATGACATTAATCTTTTCTCACAAACGTCAAATCTGGAGCTGCTGACGTGTTTTAAAAACACCTAAACATTAAACGTTTTTAACGTTTCAAGTTTTGATAGATAGATGATAGATAGATAGAGATTTGAATGACGTAAATTACATAGTTTCTAGTCAAACAACACATCATATTAATATATACAATACGAAAAAACATATAATTAATTACAATAAACATGAAATATATACATAAAAACGAATGTTTGTCATTCAAAATAGAAGAAAATAAAAAACTAAATAACAATCATAAAAGAAATAGAAAAAAATAATAATAGGAAAATATTTCCTCAATACTACTAATAGTTTATAGAAGAGTAACACTTCAATAATGCTGAAAAGTGTTATACCTATCAGTTTAATTAAAGTATAAATAAGAAAACATTGTGACTGAGGGAGAAATGGCTCATGGTAAAAATGTTCTCCTTTTGTCATAATGTTTTCAAACGGCGTCAGCTGAAGATGCGTAAAAATGCACCTGTATGTCTGATAATACGTTGAGACACTATTCGGAGTGTACGTGCCTGTATGACCTTTGGTTGTGATATAATTGTGTAAACGTTGATTCGTATAGCTACACAAATGAGGCATTCCAATATCAAACACCTGAATACATGAGTCTGCTGTATAATCCCCTGAGACAGACGACTTTGGTTACACTGCGGGAGAAAGAGAAAATGCATTTTTACCACACTGTTTTCTCTAAATTATAGATACTTGTACAAAATTAGTACATCATTGTTACAAATACAAATACAAATTCAATTTCATATACAAATACAAATACAAATACAAATTCAATTTCAATTTCATATCGTGACATATATACTAGTTAAGCACAATAGGATTCTATAGAATGTTATTCGAGAAAATATTGAAAAGAATTGATTTTCAGAAAATATTTTTCTGTTAAACCTCACGGGGGAATGTGACTATTTCTTTCTTCAAGAGCATATTTTATGAATTTACATAGCTTTAATAATGTGGCTGGATTTTCAATTTTCATTAGATGTATAAACTTTTGCATGCTTGGCTTGACGTTATAGTAACATTTAATGTATATTTCTCGAAGATTCTAGTGACAAAGGTATTCGATAATAAAGTGGTATTCGCCGTCGATAGTTTGTAAATTACAGTGAATATACACTCTTTCATTTCTCGGAATTCTTACTCGCCCGTGTCTACCGGCTTCTATACGTTAATTATGAGAAGAGGTGCGCAATTTTGTAAAATAATTTCTGTATTTCCTAAAGGTAACTGTATTCAAATAGTTTTCTATTCTGAGTTCTGATTTCATATGAATATATAAATAAGATAAAATACTATTAGACACTAAATTAGACGTCCATGTTTCAGAAAAATTCGTCATTATACTTCCGATTGAAAAGTTCAAATTATTACACTACCAGAGACAAAGTAAGTATGAAATCATGGGCTGATGTGTACTTCTAATGTTGGATAACGTTCAGGTTTATTCATATTACGACATTGATACTTTCTCATGCCGCGGTCGCTAAGTCGGTAGCGATGATAACTAACTATAAATGCAGGGGTCGTGCGTTCAAACCCTGGCACGACCATTCATTATTTGCAATGATTAACAAAAGTCATTATGATTAGCGTCAATCATCTTCAACCAATGGACTTAAACGGTCTGTGTGGGAAGATAGCCGAGTGTTAGAAAGTCAGGAAACATACATACATAACGTGAATTGGTCGCCGTGGCATAAATAAACTACTGTTGAAACGGCGTTAACCCTTGCCATCATAAAACATTTCTGCAGCAAACAAATTTGAACATATTTTGTTAAATAATAGAAAATCTCTAAAATCGAATTGATAACCTATGACTAAAAGTGGAAAACATTGTGGCAAAAGGAGAAATTGCTCGTTTTGAGCAATTTCTTCTTTTGTCACTATGTTTTCAAAAAGCGGACTGCGGGCTGATCTTGGTCGATACATTACGCAGAGGCCATCACGTTGGTTTTCTCCGGGACGGCTCAGATGTAGTTTTCGTAAAAGATAAAGTAAATGTAGATCTAAATATACAACAGGACTCAATAGTGTGTGACGCGACTCAATAGCAAAGCCACATTATGTCATTTTAAGTGCAGGTACATGTTTGTATGCCACTTTCAACAATTATCCAGCTATATATCGGCGTTTCCGTTGTTAGTTACCGGTTATACTGGTCAATCTATCCTGACACCAGCGAGTAAGTCGTAATGCTAACTCCGCAATCCTGGTCGCCTAGAAGTGAAAGCCGTTACTACCAGTTTTAAAGTCCTAGGTAAATACCCGATCGGGGATCGAGCCCGTGATATCCCGCACCCGAGGCGGACGCACTACCACCACATACCACCGGGTGATAAAAGGGACAACATTTTGAGAACAGAAGACACGTGACAAGCAATGCAGAGTATCCGACTTTGTTTGTCCTTTTCAATATACCTCATATCTGCAGCAGACCAAATTTGATACTTCTCTAAAGAACAGAAATGCAAATGGCATTTAAGGTCTCCTTCTTTTTCAATAATCATTTTCAACCCTGCATCTGAATCAAAATACACGTTTCGAGCTTAAAGGCTTTTGTCTCAGATGTTTACAACATAGAATGATCAGGTTAAAAAAGTAACCTCTTCCAACATACAACAAATCTGCAACAGACGACTTTGAAAAACTATGAAAAATCTCTCTGAATAAAAATATAATTATTGAGAAGAGTTGAAATCATTGTGGCAAAAGGAGAAATTGCTCATCATGAGCAATTTCTCGTTTTGTCATAATGTTTTCCAAAGTCATCTGCTGCAGAGGCGCCAGAAAGCGCCTATATATGGTAAAGCGATTAAGAGAACACAGTGAATGTTACATAACACTAAACACTGTAATAAGATCACAATTAATTATACTAATAACATTCCAATAGAAGTTCTTGCTCTTTGCTACATAACTGGCTGATATGTGCCAGCATGCTTTAACCCTTTCCAACATACAACAAATCTACAGCAGACGGCGTTGAAAATCATCTCGGCAAAGTAAAACCTCTATGAATGAAAGTTGAAAACATTGTGGCAAAAGGAGAAATTGCTCATTATGAGCAATTTCTCCTTTTGCCACAATGTTTACAAACATTGCCTGCTACATACATGTGGGCGTCGAAATGCGTCTATTTATTGGAAAGGGTTAATAGTTTATTTTGCGACTCCCTTGATCCACCTGAACATTAATGACGCATTCAAAATAGAACGTATATACGCGCGTCCCATGTGAGGTAAAAATATGCGAGCCTTGTCGGGCGTTAATGGGGTCCCGTTAAATGTTTGCACAATTGGTGAAATTTCAGATTAGTATGTGTACATGTGTACAGTCTCATCAGATCCTTCACTGTCTGCCTGCATAATATGGCCCGTCCCGCGAGAAAACCAACATTATGGCATCTGCGTAATGTATCGTTCCAGATCAGCCTGCATTGTCCGCGCAGACTGATCCGCGCCGACACATTCCGTCTAAGGGGGATAGAAGTATAGAGTAATGATTCCTGAAACAGAAATTCCACAGGATGCGAAAAGTGTAGGTCTGGGTTAGCCTGCGCGGCATGCTTAGGCTGATCCGGACCTACACTTTTCGCAGAGTCCACAATGTTGGTTTTCTCGCGGGACGGCTCATATAAAGTGTATTTCTATATATTGTTGAAATTCAATCAACTAGAAGTGTAACCTCAACACTTTCACTCTTTCACTGCCGAATTTCACAAAGTCGACTCTTCCCATGTTCACAATTGGACCACTCCAATGTTTTCGCCCAACATGAAATTTGGTAAAATGTAATGGTTAAGTGGAAAACAATCCTGATTTCAGGAGAGACAGTCCGCAACAAACTGTCTCACCTGAATCTGCATAGTGAGCAAACGCCTTCAATTGCCTTTGGCACCGAAAAAGTTAGGGTGTATGCACTTATATGCTTTACCACATAGACTTAGCCCATTGGTGGAAGACGAATGACGCATGTCGCATTGACTTTTGTCAATCGTCGGAAAGAAAGTTGACCAAACCGGGATTTGAACTCACAACCCCTGGAGTGACAGCCAGCGTCGCTACCGACATGAGCATGAGAAAAGTACGTGTTATATTTTGTTAAGGGAAAAGATCCAAATTATCACATACATCCGCGCAGTCTGATCAAGATCTACACTGTTCACATAACTGAGCCGACCCGCGAGAAAACCAACATTGTGGACTCGGCGTAAAGTATCGCTCGGATCAGTCTATGCATGCCGCGCAGGCTAACCCGGATAGATAATATTCGCCTCCTGTGGATTTTCTGTTTCAGGAATCATTACTCTATACCTCTATTTCCCTGAAACGGAATGTGTCGGTCCGGATTAGCCTGCGCGGACTGCGTATAGGCTGATATGTATCGATACATTACGCAGATGCTATAATGTTTGTTTTCTCGCGGGACGGTTCATATTACATACACAAGCCAATTAGAATATTATGTCAACTTGTGTAGCTTCTGATAAGACTGATCAGGTGGAAAAGACGATTTGAACTTAAATTGTCCAGAAAGGCCAACTTAAACCTTTTCTCGTGCAAATGCTCAAATCAGGTTTCTGTCAATCTCAGGTGAAATGGATATTTGATTTAAATAGCGACCTTTCTGACGTTATAGTCCGTAAAATACCTTTTCCCACATGCAACAATCCTACAACTGACGACTTTGAAAACATCTAGGCTACAATATGAAAACCTTCTATAAATGAAAGACATATTATTGGAAATTCTTCTTCTACAGAGGCGTCAGAAAACGTCTGTATATCGAGGGCTTGGCGTGAAACAGTTGTATCTAAAATTGGTATTTTTTTACCAAGGTTAATCACCTCGCCATAAAGTCTTTATAAGCGTTAAATCACTTTTCTTGGTAAACAATGTAAATTTAGGTGCCATTGCTCGTTCTGAGCAATGGCACCTAAATTTGCATTGTTTACAAAAGGGTCAAAATTGCCCCTAAACCAGGGTTTTCAAAATAGGTTTTGAGTTACAACCGTTTCACGCCAAGCCCTCGGTATATGGATGGTAAAGGGTTAAATCATTTATAACGGAACTGAAAATGTGATAACTGACAAGAAAGGGAAATACAGCAAAAACAAATTATCTCCAAAACCGTGTTACAGTAGAAGAAAATTGATTGACATAAATAAGAGAGAGCGAAATGGATAAATAACAAATCCTTGTCAAAATTAATCAAATACGAATAAGGCTTGATTCGATAATAGGAATTAGTTCCGTCTCAGTCCATGAGAACGATAGATAGATAATATACTCATCTGTCGATCTGTGGTCCTATTGGTTCTTCCTAAACGGTTTGATGGATTGAGTATGTGGTGTTTAACGCCGCTTTCAACAATGTTTCTGTTATATCACGGCGTGTCCTGGGTACGTTACCAGTACTACTGATCCATTTATCCCGACACCAGCCAGTCAGTCACAATGCTAACCCCGCAATCCTGAGCGCCAAGGAGGGCAGCCATTACTACCATTTTTAAAGTCTTTTCTTTTAAAGACCGACCGGGGATCGAACCCGCGCCCGAGGCGGACGCTCTACTAATACATCACCGAGCGAGGCGGTAATACGAGCATATATAGTTAATTGATGTAAATGAAGTTGGGCTATAGTTCTTGATAATCAGCAAAAGATGCATCTTGCACCAGATTACATTGAGACGGAACGTGAATGCTCTAGTTAGACTGTGCGGATGACTCTTCACTAAACGCTTATATATCCAGACGCGTATCATATGCCCCGCGACAAGCTACAATGTCGTAGCAGAGAAAGGAGAATATAAAGCAAACATGGCGGATTTGTTCTTTGAAATATTCTTTGCGACGTTTTTCAACAATAGTTCAGTCACATAACTGCGTTTCCTTTTTATTATACCAATACTGGTGTGTTATTATACCAATACTGGTGTGTTATTAAACCAATACTGGTGTGTTATTATACCAATACTGGTGTGTTATTATACCAATACTGGCGTGTTATGATACCAAAACTGGCGTGTTATTATACAAATACTGGCGTGTTATTATACCAAAACTGGCGTGTTATTATACCAATACAGTTATACTTGCATGTTATCATACCAATACTGATGTGTTATTATACCAATACTGGCGTGTTATTATACCAATACTTGCATGTTATTATACCAAAACTGGCGTGTTATTATACCAATACTGGCGTGTTATTATACCAGTAACGGCGTGTTATTATACCAATACCGATGTGTTATTATACCAATACTGGTGTGTTATTTTACCAATACTGGTGTGTTATTATACCAAAACTGGCGTGTTATTTTACCAATACTGGCGTGTTATTTTACCAATACTGGTGTGTTATTATACCAATACAGGCGTGTTATTATACCAATACTGGTGTGTTATTTTACCAAAACTGGTGTGTTATTTTACCAATACTGGCGTGTTATTATACCAATACTGGCGTGTTATCATACCAATACGGCGTGTTATTATACCAATACTGGCGTGTTATTATACCAATACTTGCAAGTTATTATACCAAAACTTGCGTGTTATTATACCAATACTGGTGTGTTATTATACCAATACTGGCGTGTTATTATACCAGTAACGGCGTGTTATTATACCAATACCGATGTGTTATTATACCAATACTGGTGTGTTATTTTACCAATACTGGTGTGTTATTATACCAAAACTGGCGTGTTATTTTACCAATACTGGCGTGTTATTATACCAATACTGGCGTGTTATTATACCAATACTGGCGTGTTATCATACCAATACGGCGTGTTATTATACCAATACTGGCGTGTTATTTTACCAATACTGGCATGTTATTATACCAATACTGGCGTGTTATTATACCAATACTTGCATGTTATTATACCAAAACTTGCGTGTTATTATACCAATACTGGTGTGTTATTATACCAATACTGGCGTGTTATTATACCAATACTGGTGTGTTATTATACCAATACTGGTGTGTCATTACACCAATACTGGTGTGTCGTAATACCAATACTGGCGTGTTATTATACCAATAATGGTGTGTCATTATACCAATACTGGCGTGTTTAAGGTTTTTATCTGACAACAATGCAGCACATCAGTTTCCCACGTACTCCGAATGGATGAAACTTGACCATGGCCCTACTCTTTATATACACAATAACGATGGATTCGCGTAAAAAAAGACGGTTGATGCAACTAGATGCATCTACAACAGTTGTGCATAAAACTCAAGGTACACCGATTTTTAAAGATTTTAAAGATGTGTATATCATCGATTTTTGAGACTTATTTCTGTCGAAGAGTGTGCATTTTCGCCATGTTTCTTTGATAGTCCGATACGATGCATTTAATGGAAATTTCCGATGAAAATCATTTCCTTTCTGTAAACCTTTTCTATGACAAGTGAAATTCCGAAAATAACATATAAATGGGTGGGATCTCAATCAGAGTCGTGTGTCGGTTTATGGCTGATTATTTCGTATGTGCACGTTATTATGATGGCTGTAATAATGTTCTTTTTAATATATTATCGGAAGAGAATGTGTTATTTCGGGGATTTGACAGGTGTGTAAGTTGTTTTCACATTCACCCTTAACATGTTAACCCTTTCACTCATACAAATCATTCTGCAGCAGACGACTTTGAACATATTTTGTCAAAAAATATTAAATCTCTATAATTGAATGGATAACCTATGACTTAAAATGGAAAAACATTGTGGTAAAAGAAGAAATTGCTCGTTTTGAGCAATTTCTTCTTTTGTCGCTATGTTTTCAGAAAGCCGTCTGCTGCAGAGGCGTCAGAAAGCGTCTATATGAGGGAAAGGGTTAAATTAAATACAGAACAGTGCAGGTGCTAGGGCTTTCAAACTTTGATCATAGTTACACATTGTATGCTGTTGATGATGACTGTAGTAGTCTATTTTCTTGGTGAAACACTTGTATCTTGTTGGATTTTTTTTTTTAGAATTGCACATTTTCTTTTGTTATATTGACTTCAAATATTGCACACGCATTTTTTCTTTGTCTTTTTGCTCATGAACCAGAGAAGTCAGGCAATTGTCAATGCTTATGGGGGATATACTTGGTACTGAAAAGTTCATGAATTTTGGCTTTACACCTGACTTATAACGTATTAATTTAAAAAGAAGATGTATAAATGTACATAGAAAAAAAAAAGTTTAAAATAATGTATATCATTATGTTTGACTTTTGAAAAGTATACATTGGTTATACTCATAAATGATGGGTTCAGGTCGAACATTGTATAAGTATAGTAGACAGTTTTACACAAAGATACGGAACACTGTTAGTACCATCGGAATATCGTAACGTCGCACTGACAAGTCGCCAATACAAAGTGGTGCAAGATTTAGATTGCAATAGCGCATCTGTTTTGCACCTTAAATAGGTTTTTCAACAGAACCCCAGCACCAAATGTGTCATCCGTTTTTACTGAAGAATTCGGCTAGTATCATCTCACCATCGCACCATCGCCCGGTAAAGTTCAATCCTGCGCTGCTGTAATGGTGCGATGGCACTAACAGGACTATGTACAAAGGTCAGGGTTAACTTGGTATTATCGAATAATATATATATATATACAGTCAATGCGATATAAGCTGACCTCCTATATGCTCCGAAAAAATACTTATGATTGATACACTTCATGTATATATCTATAAAACACATTATGTCTATTCAACATTTTCCACTTACAGCAAATCAGCAGTAAATGACTTTGAAAATATATAGGTAAATATGTGGACTATCTGTATAAACGAATGTAATTATTTATAAGAGCTGGAAACATTTTTGGCAAAGCGAAAACTGTTTTTTATTAGGAGCAATATCTCAATTAGTCACAACGTTTTCAAAATCATTTTTGCTACGGACGCGCCAAAATGTGTATGCCTGTTGGAAAATAGTAAATGTGTTCGTGGGCGGGGACTCCTGAAGAAAATATAATGAAATGGAATCCGAAAGGTACTTGATGGTATATGCGTAATGTAGCGAGCCAGATCAGCCTGCGCCGTCCGCGCAGGCTAATCTGGGCCGACACATTCCGTCCAAGGGAGATAGGGGTATAGAGTAATGATTCCTGAAACAGAAAATCCACAGGGGGCGAAAAGTGTGTAACGAACAAAACAATTGATTGATTAGGGTTTAACGCCATTTTCAACAATTTTCCAGTAATATCACGGAGACCAGTTCACCACCTCATGGGTTTCTTGGTTTTCCTATACCACACAACATACTTTCCAAGCAACTGGCTGCTTTTCCAGTCCGCGCAGGCTAATCTGAGCCGACACATTCCGTCTAAGAGGGATAGAGGTATAGAGTAATGATTCCTGAAACAGAAATCCACAGGAGGCGAAAAGTGACTATCCGGGTAAGCCTGCGTGGCATACTTAGGCTGATCCGGGTCGATACTTTACGCAGAGTCCACAGTGTTGGTTTTCTCGCGGGACGGCTCATTCATGCATTCTTTCCCTTCGTGTATAACTTAGTCGCGTCTCGCGATCTAGGGTCTTATTGTAGTTCCGGTTCGAATGTATATTCAGGTACAGATAGCGATCCTACACTTCGAGCGGCTTTGTTAATATTAACTTCTGTGTAACAGATTTGATGGATTAACCCTTTCCTTTTTGAAACACAATTGGGAGCATCGGTCAGTTATCTCCCTTTAATACTCTCTACATCTAGCTAGGTCCTATCATTTGGTTTCCTCTGTTTTTATCATGGGTTTCTTTGCACTGGATGGTGCACTTATAATTGCATTTTCTTGGCCAACTGTTATTAGATTGATTAGTAATTCCACATTTGTTTTCTTTAAACACTGCTATGTAAATTTTCTCTTTTGAATCATCACTTTAATTAACACATTTATGATTAATGTGTACAGAGTAATTGCAATATCTCATTGAAAAATAGCGATAAAGACAAAGGATTCCAACTTAAAGGACCCACCAACTATTTGGTCTTCCTGGGTCTTTATCTGACAAGGGAGATAATATAATTATCACTAATGTCCCTCATAGCAACAAACAACTTTGAAAACATATGGCCCTAAATATAGAAATATTAAATTGTTGAAGGTATAACTACGGAAAAGAGTTGAAAGGCTTTTTATACAAAAGGGGAGATAAACATAAATAACGCTCCCCTGTTTTGTCACGATGTTTTATAATATATGTACTGTTTATAATCGCATACACAACATGTTCTATACTTCAACCTCTTTAATGTGATGTCACTCATGTAGACTTTTTTTGTAAGTGTAAATTTGTATAATGGGCCAGAGGCCTAAATAACTGAATAAACATGTTGTATTGTATTGTATTGTATTGTTTTGTTAGAGGATTACCTTAAATAGTAATGTCATATAGGCGCAGGCTAATCCGGGCCGACACATTCCGTCCAAGGGAGATAGAGATATAGAGTAATTATTCCTAAAACAGAAAATCCACATGAGGAGAAAAAGTGTCTGTTCGGGTTAGCCTGCGCGACATGCTTAGGCTTATTCGGGTCGATTCTTTACGCAGGGTCCACAGTTAGTGTTGGTTTTCTCACGGGACGGCTCATTCATGCATTCTTTCCCTTCGATTATAACTTAGACGCGTCTGGCGATCTAGGGTCTTATTGTAGTTCCGGTTCGAATGTATATTCAGGTACAGTGATAGTGAACCTATACACTCCGAGCGGCATTGTTAGAGGAATACCTTAACTAGTAATGCCATTAATATAAGTTAGTAGGTGACAAACACAGTTGAAAGCTGATTTTCTGTTTCCTGGGAAACCCCAACTTTTATTCTTTCAATATTTCTCATAATATCCATACTGGTTCGATAAAAAGGGTTTGCCTGTATCAAGGAGTGCCAGAATTATAAGAAACTGACTGGAAGTCACACTCTCAGTCCATATTATGGAAAGAAGTGGCCACAAAAGTGGTCTGAAACAGGGTGAAAAAAGTAGGACAGAAAGATCAATTTGACCCTTTATTCCAAAAATCACACAACAAAAACGCAGGGGATAAGTGTAAAATTGAAAGGCTGCTAAGACTCTCAAAACGATAGGCAATCTGTGGATGCAGTCAGAAATACCACGTTTCCAGCTCCTTTTCAAGCAATTTTGGACGCGAAAGCTGGTATTCAAATTTACCTCTAAATTCGCGCCTAGCTCTGCAACCAGTGTTGTCAAACCGGAAGGAGAAGTGGGTTCAACTGAAAAATTTAATCCCATGCTTAGAGCTTAATTTTCACATTTATAAACATCAAAATCAACCATTTACCCAAAAATGTAACCAAAACTTACTATTTGTTATTATTTCTATTTTTGACCCTGGCCAAAATCCGAATATCCCGAAAGCATGTGTTATGTTAACCGACCATTATTGTACAATGTTTTACTTAAAAATGGTATAAAAGGTAATTTATTCAGAGCTATAAAGTCTATTTATAATAGTGTGAAGGCCTGTGTTAAAAAAGAGAAGGACGTAAGTGACGTTTTCTCGTGCCCAGTCGGTCTTAAACAGGGATGTCCTTTAAGCACTATTT